>PVIJ01004438.1:0-119333 GCA_004024925.1 Scalopus aquaticus
TGTGTGTGTGTGTGTGTGTGTGTGTGTGTGTGTGTATTTCTTACTGCACCACTGCTTTTTTCTAGGGAGCACTTTTATTGCATTTTCTGTTCAGTAATGTGCCCACTAGAGGGCAGATAAAGAAAGGGACTGGAGAACTGACATTATAGTTGGAGACAGAGCTGCTCATTTTCATACACTGTAAATAATGACTCAAAGGCAGCTCAAGATTAGTAAGACTAGATATCTTAACTGCCCTTGCTTAACTCATTTTCCCCCCTTCATGGCCATTATCTTCTTTCACAATTTATCAAATTCATTCCTGTAAGTTTCCCTTAAGGCAGAGTAAATTTTTCTATTGTGGAAAAGAAAGTCATTTATTTCTCAAATTTTCCCACTTTGTTTTTTAACTTTCTATAGCACCTATTAATTTTGGGGTACAGAGGACTAATCCACTAAACCTGGCACTTCTCACCAGGAATAAACTGAAGCTGTTATCTGTTTTAAACAGACCATCTGCTCAACCTCTGTAACTATGACAGTGCAAAACAAACCCAAAATGTCCCTGGGGGTATGGGTGGGGCAGGGAAGAAGGAGAGCTTCACCCGGCGTCTCTCTTTAAGAGGAAACAAAATTCAGAAGGGGGTATTCCGCGGTCTGACTTACAGTTGGAGGGCAGATTTTTTCCATTATAGCAAAGTGAAATGGCATTAAATTCCTTCACATGTCACATATTTCCAGCACTTCCCTGGCTGTTACCTGACTACTGAACGTGCTCTGTGACTAACGTTCTGCTTTTTTCCAGACCTAACTGGCACTGCTCCTACCCAAGCTGAGATCACATGGCTAAATAGGTCTGACCCTACATCATGACGATGCAATGTCACATGTTTCAGATTCCGTTCCCAGCTCCCCGCAGGGCTGAGAGTCTGTGCAGGAATCCTGGCAGAAGCACTATAGCAAAATCCAGGATTTCTCTAGCCTAGGAATAGCCGACTTCCAAGTTCTTTTATAACTTCCAAATGAGTTATGAAAGGTCCAAATGAGCACATAAGCTGAGAAAGAGAAAAGAAAAAGAATCCCCCCAAAGAAAATATTTAAGGAAATAAGATGTCTACAATGGGAACTTAACTCCATGATTCTCTCTTAAGCTGTGATCAAAACAGAACTTTTTTTTTTAATGGTCCAGAAGTCTTATTTTACCCTGCTCATGCCATGAATTCACAATGCGTGGGGGCCGACAGCTCAGGCTCCTTTTGCTGTTTCTTAAAATGTGTGCTACTTTGGGTGCAGCAGGTTGGTGCGGCAGTTGAACCCAAGGAACTTTCTCTTTGGCTTTCATTTTTCTCTGAACATTTCATTCAAGACTGCTTAAATGGGGCCTTCCTGGTGGCGCAGGGGTTAACATCTCAGCACTATCAAGCTATCGCCAGCCACCTTGGCATGAGTTCGATCCCCAGCCAGGGAGCTTCCCACATGGCACAGCAGACCTCTCCTGTGTCACCGCTGTTCCCCTCAGCAGTGTATTTCAGTCAGTCTGCCTGTTCTACTCCCCACTCTGTCTCTGATGAATGCTCTCACCCCCGCACCTCTGGCCTACACCCCAGTTCTTGTATGCATAAATAAATAATATCTTTTTTAAAAGACTGCTTAATATGCTTAGCAGGTGCATTAGTTCTCTGGGCAAGAACCTTGTTTGTTTGTATACAAGGTCAGCTGCCTGCTGGGTAACAGGGCGGACTCCCCCAGGCTCACAGCCTGCGTGGGGCATGCCTTTCAACAGTGCCCATCCCTGAAGTCTGCAATGTCACCTTTCTTGCAGATTCACAGGTCTGTGGCCAAAGCAGTAACTCCTCGTTTTCTAGAAGTTCTGGAGGACACAGAGCAGATGCTTCCCCTCTTGCCCCTGGTGTTGGCCACTTCAGTGAGCTACTGGAAGATGATGATTTGGGCCGATAAAAAAAGAGCTTTTTAAAATCATTCCTCCCCGACCTTGCTCACTTTGACACTACCTCTGAGCGGCCTGAAAACACACAGGTGTGAGGCTGAGCTTGTTCAGAGTCACGGCAGCACGCAGGGACCTCTCTGCTCAGCCAAGGGTGGCGCAGCGGGAAAGCAAAGCTCCCATCAGCAACGACCTACAGACACCACGTGCCTGGGGCACGGAGACGTCCCCCTCAAACCCCCAGGGACACAAAACCTTCCTCCTAGAATTGTCTCTAGGCAACAGCTCCCCATTCTCTGGGTGATGTCCTACACTTCCTAGGCCAGCTCACTCACATTTTTGACCTTGTCACTTAGCATAAAAAGGTCCTTACCACTCTGCCCCTTCAACTCATATCACGCCAAGCCACAAACATGTTCAACTCTTGTCTTCTGGACTTCAAAAATCAGAGAAGGCTTCCTGAAGGAAGTGACACCAGGGTCTAACTGAACAAAGGAGTCAGCATTCTAGGGAGAGAGCATATGCAAAGGTCCAGAGGAAAGCACAAGCATGATGCATTCTGGGATCTAGAATATGCTGGGGTGTGGCTGGAACAGAGGTGGGGAGGTGACAAAGATGAGGCTAGGATGACAAGTAGGGCCCTCCAGTCCCTGCACAGGCCAACGGCAATGGCACCATTGTCCAAACTGTGGAATTTCAAGCCTGCTTGATGTTCCACATCTGCCTTTTAAGATCCCCAAGGGGTCTGACACACAACCAAGTTGAGGACACCCTCAAATACATTAAGCAGTTCAGACTTGAAAGCAGTAGGAAGCCTCTGAAAGATTAGAAGCAGGTATCAAGAGATACGACTTGTGCTTCTGAAAATCACCCTAGCTGAGAAGTGGAGAAAGTGGGCGAGTCCGTAGGGACCAACATAGGAAACGAGGTCAATTAAGAGGTGGGTGTGACTGCCCTGGCAAGAGATGGTGCCCCCTACAGGGTAGAAGGAGTAAGGGAGGAAGTGGACAGAGGGAGATGACAGGAGAAAGTCGCAGGAAGATGTGGACGCTGAGGCTGCCAGAGGCAGCCCTGGAAATTCTCCCAAATGCAAGACCCACCGACAACTCAGACTTGGCGGGGCTGAGCCAGCGGAGAGCGCAGGGCAGGGAAGGCGGTATCAGTGGGTGTGGGAAAGCAAGACTCAGAAATGAGAGTCGCTCTGCCTCTGCACTGGTTACCTAATGCAGAATGTGAGCAAACTTGTTCTAATACACCCTTCACGTGCCCCAGGCCCCGTGCCTCTGGCCCTGCACCACGCCGCTGCAGCTCTCATCACTCACCTCCACCCTGACGAGCCATGGTAGAGCAGGAAGCTGCCGAGAGTTCTTGGGGGAAATGCAACAGCCTTAGTCCTTAGCAGGGGCAATTTCTGTTAAGTGAAATTTGACTGCCCAAACCTTTTCCCTTCCCCATTAAAAAAATCTCAATAAAAGTATGGATAAGAACTTACATGCAAAATGTATTTGTGGAAGGAAAAAACCCTGCTTCCAGCCAAGAGCTGAATCTTTGTACCTAAAGCTGTGGAATTCGTCTAGCTTTCCACCATTTAAGCTACTCAATAGAGTGGAAGAGTTCAAAGTCAAAAGGAAAAATCTAGATTTCTTTTTATGCCAAATATATAGATAAAAGGAAGGTGGGTGACTTTCCAATTACCCATGCTAAGTGAAGAAGTGACTTTGATAGGAACAAAAGATCCAGTCATCTACTCTAGGAAGCCATGGTGAATGGACAGTGGGTGTGGGCAGGGCTTGCCCGCGGGGGTCAGCTAACCTGGAGCTGTGATTTGTCAGCATTGGGTGCCAGTCTACTGGGCTAAGATGTAGGAGGAATAACCTTTGGACTTGGAAACTTTGGTCTTTGGAGTCTTCCTACAGCCGCTTTCCATGATCAATACGGAGGGGTGGAGGCTGCGGGTCAGCCTAACAGACCCACAGCCTCCTCTCCAGTGCTGCCGGGGCTTCTGCCCTCTGTCCATCTGCTCCACTCAGCCATTGGAGAGACTAGAGTTTTCTCTTCCACTTATGATGCTGTGCAAAGAGACCTTCGCTGGAAATATGGATAAAAACACGAGAGAAATCCCAGGAGCCGTGGCTTACCCTCCCCCACTCTGTGACATGACTTAAAGGGCAAACGGACATACAGTCAACCTTTAAGCAAACCTGGATTGAACTGCTGGGGGATTTTCTCCGTGAGTTCTGATCTGTGAGTTCTGAGTTCATGAATTCAACCAGTGGCAGATGTCAGTGTTGAAAATGATTCTAAGTTCCACATGGACTTTTGACCTTGGGAAAAGGCACAAGGATATTGTCTGCTCTTTGCTGTGTCCCCACAGCTTGGGACAGTGCCCCGCACTTAGCTCATGGGCAACACAAAACTGTGGCGCAATCACCTGCCTAATGGGTGTTTGGTGAGAATAAACGGGAACGTCAGTAAAGAATACGGCACCATGTGCTGACCGCAACAAAACCACATGCCCGTAGCTCTCATTACTTCCAGAGTCGCTGATTTCTAGAACTTCTAGGGGATCTCACAAGCCAGCAAAATATCGGTGATCCAGCTTTATGCATATTTGCTTCCAAAAAGAGAGCTGTCAGTTGCACCAAACATTTTGGTTCTTGATGGATCTGGGAAACCCTATTTAATTTCTGAGGAGCCATATAACCAGAATAAGATCCGGAATGTGGCATTAGCCTCTTGTGCCAGGACAAAGAACAATCCCTAGATAGGAATCAAAACCATTTACTCTAAAGCTTAGAGGCAAAACTGCTGGCACCAAGAACAGTCGTGACGTGTCAGCACATTCACCGCCAGAGACGGGTGAGAGGAGACATTCGGGTGTGAGCTGGAGGCTGTGTCGAGGGTCAGACTCTCCAGCCCCCATTCTGCCCCCGCCTGTGACGCTGAAGGAGTTATTATGTGTCCATGTCCTCATCTGCAGAACGGGGATGATACAGATTTGACTCAAAGGGTTGTAAACATAAAAGCTAAGCCTGGCATGTGGCAACACTCAGTACAGTTATTAGTATTATTCCAAGTCAGCTAAAAATAGAGAAGAGAGCAAAATATTTCACTACCAAATGCCAAATACATTTGACAACAAACTGCTTTTCCGAGTTTAGATCTAGAATGAGGGTGTGTCCTGGCTGGCGCCTGCACGGAGAGCGCTGAGCTCGGAGGGCTCAGGATTACCCTGGGACGCAGACTCCACACTGGGTAGGTTCCCCAAGGAACTGAAAGCAGGCACTGAAAGATATTTGTAAACCAGAGTTTGCGGAGGTGTGATTCTCAGTAATTGAGAGGTGAGACCCACCTAAATGCCCATCAACAAATGACTGGAAAAACAAATGGGGTATAATCATACAATGAAATTATTACTCATTCAAGAGAATGGATAGTATTATCCAAGGAAGGAAGGAAATTCTGACACATCACACAACATGGGTGACTTCGTGGGGATAATGCTAAATGAAATAAGCCAGTGGCACAAACACTGTATGATTCACTTTCGTGAGGCTCCCAGAGGAGCCAAATTCATAGAGGCAGGAAGTAGAAGGGGGGCTGCCAGGGACGGGGCGGGGGGGGGGGGACAAGAGCTGGTGTTTAATGCAGGCAGTTTCTGTTGTGGAAGATGTAGCAGCTGGTGGCGAGGCTGCCTGACTTAATGCCACTGAACTTCTACACTGAGAGGATTAACATGGCAACCTTTACTACCACAACTTTAAAAAAGGGTAAAAACCAAACAGTGCTTCTATCAACCTCCTTGAAAGAGCAGTTTTGTTCAAGATTCCAAGCATGTGCTCAAATGAGATTTATTTCACGGACAACTACTAGTTGCTAAGTCCTGTGTCCGTGCTAGGGGAGGGGACACAGGATCAAGCCTGTGCTTCAGATTCCAGCTTCTGTTAGGGAGGAAGAGGAAGAGGAAGAAAAGGCGACAGGACAAGAGAAGGCTCTTCAAATAAAAAGGCAAATGCATTAGGAGCCTCAGCAGAGATAATGTGTTCCGGGCTATGTGTTAGAGGAAGAACACAAAATCACCATGTCAAACACAGAATTTCAGGGTGGAGGGAGTGGACTGACTTAAATACAACAGGCTAGCTAAGAAACTGGGGATTGGTTGATTTAATCATGAAAAGAACATCTTTAAAATGATGGCATAAAGGAGCAATAGAGGAAAAGAAAAAAGTTGGCTGCTATAATGACAGCTTCTAAAATAGCTGCACTGTAAAAGAATTACCAAAACACAATAGAATTAAATCCACCACAGAGCCACTTACTACAACCAGTGTAGCTTTCCAGAAAAGAATTGGAGTTTTCACGGATATCCACACCATTCATGCTATGATTTCCTTCTCTGTCACATAGTAGGCCAGCAGCCAGAGACCCAGGCTCAGCAGCTGTCAAGTCAGAATGAGTCCCTGGAGGAAGGAGACCGGGCGGGCAGGAGGCAGAGGCCGATCCAGTCTTCACTAGTGTACATCAAAAGCTGCCCCCTGGCATGAAAAGAAAGGCTTCACCCACTTGAAATGCAGAAATATTTATTTTGGTTTCCTTCATTGTTTTTGGAAATTGTTTTGGTTTATAAAACATAGAAAGAGCCAACACTTAAAGCAAACACTCAAAACCCCCATGTGACAAAATTATTGACTTTTTGTGCAATTAAGAACCAACATAGGAAGTTCGGCTACCAGATAGTGTTATGACAGTGACAATTCCTTAGTGCAAACCCAGTTGTGCTTGTAGAATACACGTACTCTCACACATCCAAAAACAATTGCTTTCAATGTAGAAATGATTACTTAATTCAGTCACGTGTGGCAAAGATTTGCAGTAAAGTGAAATGCTGCTAATTTCCCAAATTAACTTAAAAAAAAAAAACACAACTCTCGAGTTTATCCCAGAAAATGAGTCCTCCAGATTTCTACCTACATCCTAGAATTTTGGCTTGTCAAATACATTTCACAGAAATCAGGTAGCTTTGTGGTAGGAGAGCTTATGTTTATTACTGTCCGTTGCCGTAAGTACCCAAGTATATCTACTCCCTCACTGTTTTGTAAAGACATGCCTTGCCTGAGAGTTTATTCTGGGGGAAAGCCAGTTAGTTAATCACAACAGGATCTTTTGGTATTAAAAATCCATTGGCTGTTACCAATAGGGACAGGGTGGCACAGTGAAGAGAGAGTGGACCACAACTTAGGCATCACCATTGAGCATGGTGGATCCAGGCGATTATTTCCCTCTTGAAATGCTTGTCTTCACTGTAGAGTCTAAGGCAGATTTTAAACAACCCCCTAGGAAGGAATGGAGGGAGGGAATCTGGTCTGAGGAGGGTCCGAGGGCACTCTCGGTGTGAGCCAGAACTCATCTGCGTGGAGAGCAGCTGTTCGCCTGAGACGCCTGAGTCAGGTCTTTCTTCCTTCGCTTCACAGGGTGCCTTCCGCTCCCAGCGAACACGAGCTTCATAACGCTTGACTGAAAGGATGGAGAGTGCGTGTGAGGTGGGGAAGGGGAGGTGGCAGGGATTAATAAAAAAATCTCTGGTCCTCTGGTGATATTCTCCAGCTGGGGTGGCTGTTCTTGCTTTTAGGGGACAGTTTCCCTCCAGTGCATTGTACTCTTGACAGCAGCAGACAACTGCAGACTTTGCAGCAGGTAGCAGACACATCAGAAAGAGCTAAGTCCTAACCCCTGGGTTAGAAAGACAGGGAGACAGAAGTTTCAACACCAGCCTTTTAAACTGAAGAAGTCTCAAATAACTTAGCACATTTATAGTTTCCCCTTGACAAATTTTAAGGCTCATTTTGGAAGTTGTCTATCACCAGGTACATGGTCTGCAATGCGAGGTGACTGTAAGGCAGTGTTCCGTTTTCTTCTAATTCCTACGACAAGAACCCCAAATGGACAAGTCAAACATGGGCGTTTCCTTCCCTACGCTTGCTGTCGTCAAAGTTACCAACTTGAAGGCCATCAGCAGAAGACTGTGGAGGTGGGTGGTTTCTCCCGAGCTTTCTTCCTCACATTAGACTTTGATGGTGGTATAGAGTTCGTCTATCTGTGACCTGAAGTAATTCCGAAGCTCTGGCCTTTTGGCCTTCATTGTTGGTGTCAGGAGGCCATTTTCGATAGAAAATAATTCAGGGTGCAGGGCGATGCCTTTGACCTGCAAACACACAAGGTGTTAAAAAAGGAACGAACACAGAGGCAACCTGCGTCCAAATGGCACCAAGCTCCAGGGAAGACCCTTAATGGGATCCGACCCGTATCCGCCCCACTCCCCCACTGCCTGGGTCCAGCAGCAGCCTCTCAGCAGAGCGGGGCCTATTCTCAGGCTAGAATTCAGGATTGAACCCCGACCTCCAGGAAAGGGGAACTCAGGTCCTTGGTTTAAAAAAATCCCTTCTATCATCTTCAAAAACCCATTCATAAAAAAATCTCAAGTCTTTTACAGGAATTCACACACTTTAATGAATCTTACCTGTTCAAATGGTTTTAGGCCAGCTTCTTTTCCAAGTTTCACTAAGTCTTCTAAGATAGCTTTTTTGACATCCTAATAAGGTACAAAAAAAATGAGCTGCTTCCACTGTCGGAGGCGGCCGCAGGTACCCCTAACGTACAGGATGCGAAGACACAGAACCGCGGCCGAGCGCCTGCCTTACCTTGTTTCTGCACAGTTCTTCAAAGGAACCACTAAATCCTCTCTTTTGGGCCCAAGTACGTATTGTTTCAGCATCTGGTACCACAATGCCCACGAGAAATGCCTTTAACACAGACAAGGGAGTTACAATACAGTTTGATACAGATGCACTAAAACAGTGATTCCTTATGATTCTACAGCATAGACCCCTGGGAGAATCTCATGAGAGTTTTAGACTCTTCAGAAAGTTACCAGCTTTCAAAGGCACCTGAGTCCAGGTTAAGAACTGGCTATAAAACAAACAGTATCCAGAATTTTGCAATAAATGTCTTTAGAGAACCACCAAAAGTCAACAAAATCTAAACAAAACTCTGATTTTTATTTACTTCATGTATACTTTTATCTTATAAACAGGGTTAAATAGCCACATGAGGTGAGAGATACCAGATAAATGCCTTAAAAAAGACAGAGAAAAAATTTACAGATTCATTTTTAAAAAAAATCTCTAATACCTCATTCTATAACTTAGTAACAATAAAACTGAATCTGTATTTCACATTTATTTATTTACCAAGTGGAAAAAAATAAATAAAATCAAAGTTATGGCAATATTCGAGGTTAAAGAGAAACAGATGTACTCTCATAAAATAAAAAATAACCTTCTAAAATGACAAGACTTGTTCATAACTTTTAGAAAACCAGGCGCCTTTTTAGCCTTGCTACCATCTGTGCATATTTTGACAAATAGATGCTGCACTGCAGGTTGTTTTTCAATTTAAAGTACATTTGGCTCGCAACCACCATTTGCCCAGAATGAGTTAGGAGGCATAGCATATAAGTCGGGTTTAATATGCTTGAAAACTCCAAACTTTCTTATAATCCAGATATCAGTACTTCCCCTCGTATTTAAATTAGAAGCATATTTTACCCACTCCCCACTATTTTTATCCAATTTCCCTTTGTACTGACTACTCTAGGTAAAATAAAAATATGGAAATTAAAGAGAAAAAATTTTTCTGGCAAGAAACGCCAAGGAGCAGTACCTAATAATGCTCCACTAATATCCTAGTAAGCGTTTTGTCACATCTGCAACTCAGACAGCACCCACCTGCAAGCTCTCTCCATGGACAAACACCTGAGCAACAGGTTCACTTCGCTGGTAGATATTTTCAATCTTTTCAGGTGCTATGTATTCTCCTTGTGCCAGTTTGAATATGTGCTTTTTCCTGTCGATAATCTTCAAGGTGCCATTCTGTTGATCAAAGGGCTGGGGATGTAGGTGGGCCCATAGCTGGTTCCACCCAGGATCACTTACACAGTTACAGGGCACTTTATATGCACCACCATTTAAGGCTAGCACATGTCACAGGGGTCAGTTATTCTATCCCATCAGACAAAGAGGGGCCAGAGACTTAGAGAGATTAAGGGACTTGTTGGAGTAGAGCGTGGGAAAGGACTCGAGAGCCACGCGGGTTCCACTTCACTCTTTATCAGTCAGCCAGCAGCACTTGGCTTGCTGCCTTTAGCTTAGCGAGCTTCAGGGAGTTTCCTATCTGAACGTCTTACAGACATTACTGTCTGCAAAGGAGCTGATCCTCCCTCAGAGCTCCGCACAGAGCAAGGGCTCAGTGAATGTTCACTACAGAAAGGCAGACTTCTGGCCTAGACCCTTGTCGAGAGGAAGATGCTTTGGTCCTTTGCACAGGATTGGCTGTCCCCCTCCCCGTTACACATGTAATGACTGAGGGATGCTGGTATTCCTGGACCGGACCAGCCAAATGTCAACAGTAACTGAAACCCCCACCACCCAGTTTTCTACCCATCCCCACCCCTGGGTCATTCTCCAGTTTCCAAAACTGGGATGCTGGGAAGTTCCTAAGGTTCTTTCAATGCAAGTCAGTTCACTTCCATTTTCAAAAGGAGCAGGTGGACATCCCGAGAGACTCTGAGATGTGTTCATCAGAATTGGAACTGAGGGCCTCTCTGGTGGCACAAAGGGTTAAGTCTCAGCACTGTGAAGCTACCAGCGGCCACTGCAGTACAAGTTCGATCCCGGGCCAGGGAGCTTCCCACAAGGTGCAGCAGACCTCTCCTGTCTCACCCACTGCTCCCCTAGCAGTGTATTTCAGTAGATCTGCCTGTTCTGCTCCCGACTCTGTCTCTGGTGAATCCTCTCACACCCCCTCCACCTCTGGCCTGCACCCCAGCTCTTCTATGCATAAATAAATCTTAAAAAAAAAAAAGAATTGGAACTGATACTTAATACTCTTGAACCTAGAAGAGGGATTTTATTTCTAAAGAGCTTGGGTATTCTGAAATCTGAATTAATTTCGAGGAGCACTTTCAAATCAACAAAAATTTCAGACAATCGAGCACCTTCAATTCACAAGAAACTGAAAATACGCAATAATAAAAACCACCCGAGAAATTTTAGTGCTTGCAATTAAACGTGGTAACGACTTAGGAAAAGTAGTGTTGTTACCACAGGAGGCCAAGTGGCCAGAACTACTGGTAGCACAGCTGAGGCCTTTGGCACAGGCTTCTCACTCCTAAGAGGATGCTGCAATTTCTCTGGAGTTCAGGGCTCTGAGACTAAATTCAGAGGAGCTGGTCTTATCCCTGCAGGAGGTGCCTGCATCTACCACTCCATAAGGAGAAAGGGGTAGAGAGAGAAGTGAGGGAACCACCCCACAGGACAGCAAACAGGGTATTTTCTTCCCCGCAGTGGAGCAAGGTGATTTATGCACAGAGGCGGTGACCACTCACTGGTAACCATTTTCCTATGTCCCCTGTATGGAGCCAGCCATCTTTATCCAGGGCTTCCGCTGTTTTCGCTGGGTCCTTCAAGTAGCCTTGAAATACATTTGACCCTTTCACACATACCTGGCGAAAAAAGATGCTCTGTTAACAGCTCTACCAAGGCTTTGCCAAAGAAAATGTGCTCACGTGCAGACCCCAACCTTTTGCTAGAAGCCCTGATTTCCATGATCCACAGGGAGCTGCTGGGGCCCAGAGGAATCTAACACCCCACTTCCCATTATTAATGACCTCAGCTGCAGTCGAGTTGTAAGACTAGTGCCGGCTCCAGGTTCCAGCTGCAGGCTGCGGAAAGCCCCAAAGGAAATGAAATCACTTTGAAGTCATTAGGCTTTCCTTCCACTAGCCAGCAGCTCACTAACAGGCACCCAGGGCAATTAGCAGCAGGAGCGGTGCCCCAGGACTGAGGCCACGGGAGCCTCTGCATACTCTGGGGCCCAGTCCTTGGAATGTGTGGCAGAAGGCAGCTGGCATTTGGGGTCCTCCTCTACAGGCCCCTGAGAGCTAAACAGAAATGCACCTTAATAGAGGGGACTGCTGGGCTCCAGGGGTCACCAACTAAATCCAGCCCAATGGTTTCCCATGGAGGCGCCAGGGACAGTGCTGCGCTAGAGGAAAGGCAATGAGGGCGGACGACTCACTCACCTCACCCTCGCCCTTGGCCGCCATGTAATTCATTTCTTCCACATCAACAAGTTTTATAATATTGCAAGGCATAGGGGCGCCAACGTGACCTGTGAATAAAAAAAAGACTGGTCATTCTTAAGGGGGTTACTAATATCCTGAGGCCAAATTATTTTTATAGCACACAAGCTTGCTCATAATAAGAACAGCTGGTGTCAACTTCTGGCTTCGGCAATAGACAGCCTGTCTCCCCTGGTAAATTAATTTAGGGAGTTTATTCCTAGAACAGGGACAAAAATATTCAAAAAAATTTTAGGAACTTTCCCAAGTTTGATGAGCCAAATCATTTTTCATAGTATAAGTAATTTGGCTGCTGATTTTAAGGGTCTCCACAAACAAGCTTTCTGAAACTCTTCTCTGGCTCCTAGAATCGACGGCCCCTGTCCAGGGTTTGCCACCCTCCCCCCACCCCAAGACTTTTAAATGTCCCTGTTTGCGCTAAGAAGACAAAACGTCTATAACTTCTGTAAACTCTGACTATGCCCCCACACACCACCAGATTCTGAACAGTATTTAAGTGTATCAAGACAGTCCAGTGCTTCTTCCCAGTTAGTTCTCCTGCCGAAGGGTGTGAGGATTAGGTTCTTTTTCAAAAACAAAAATAACAGAAATTACCTCTGTTTTAAGAGCAATGCAAATAATTCTTCCCATGTTTTCACAGTTTTAGCTTAAAGAGCTCTCTATTCCAAATTCTCTAGGTGGTGAGGCCCCAGGGTAACAGATCAAACACACACCACGATGAGGCGTCACAGCCTGCTGGGGCCACAGAGCCAGCTACCAGCCAGTGCTCCTGTTTACAGTGCTCCAGACCAGGAGGAGGTTCAGTTAGCACCGTGTGGACAGTCCCACCAGTGCGGCAGAGGGGAAAGCACAGAGCTTCGCAGTGAGCCTGGGTGGAACCCTGGCGACAAAGCGTAATGCTGAATAACCCTTATACATTATTTACATGCTATTTAACCAACAATCGATCATTTCCTCTGAGAGGAAACAGCTGATCTCACAGGGACCTAGCAGGGATGAGATAGGATATCCACATCTCAAGCACCTAATGCAGAACCTCACCCATGACAGTCAATTATTTGTGTTTGTCGTCCTGCTTTTTCCTTTTGGGAAGAGGGACTTGTGTTCATTTCTCTCTGTCGTCGCCACACCCAGCACAGCACACGGTGCGAGTCTAACTAAAATTTACCAGCAGAAAATTAGACTCCCATGGATTACTGGAAAACACTGCCGGCCCAAACATTCTGAATCTGGTTTAAAGGGCATCTTTTCTCAGATGTCACCTTCAGGATCTGGGTAAATCTCTGTGGCCACCCAGATCTACATTACATCCCACTCTGCCACAGGAGACATGCGTGCTCCACGAGGCTCCTGGATTTACAGGGTCGGCAGCCCCCAGGCTGACCACTGGAGACCCATCACTGGTTTCCCTTGGTCAGTGAACCAACCAGTGATTAACCCAGTTCCACTAATTCCAATTCGAACCCGAAGACCGCGCTGAGGAGCGGACGCGCTGCACGTCGTACCTGCGGTCCAGTCCCCGGGCATGGTCAGGCAGCAGCCCGCAGTGCACTCCGTCTGTCCGTAGCCTTCGTAAAACTGGGTCACCAAGAGATGAAACAATATCAAGGGGAGAAATTCACATGCGGGCTGGAGCAGTTACGTTCCTCTGGCTCCGGCATCGTGGCTGGCTGCGGTGAGACCTCCTGTCCAGCTCTATTTGGTAATCTGTTTAATCTACAACAACTTCACCATGGCACCCAAACACCGCGCCCTCCCTCTGAACACCAGCACGGTCTGTGTTCACTTCCTACTTAACTTCCTGGGGACAGGCGAGGGAGAGCCCCGACGGGGCAGGACGGGCCGCTGCGCAGGATGCACCCAGGCGTGCGCTCTGGCTGGCAACCCCGGCCACGATGCCCCCGAGTTGCTGCTGCCTCTCACCCCCTTTAAAACAGGCTCTCGCTCTCTGCCTGGTGTGCAGGTTGCGGACCCCTGCGACCCACTCCCGGAGCCTCACGCCTCACCCGGAAGGCCTGTTTGTGTTACAGCAGTGGACACAAACATCTATTCTCCTGCCCAGGGTAAAAGACATATACACATGTCATTTTATATGAAATCCATTAAACTGTATCTTTCATATGAAATATATGAAGTGTGAGTATACATACACACACATATATGTATACTTATTTCTCCAAGCACCCTAGAAAACAAAGGCTCCTCCAAGCAAAAATAAAGTGCATGCAAAGAGAATAAAAATGACTTTGGAAGAAGATTCCGGAGGTGACAGGGTCCCCAAGAGCTGCAGCGATGCCACCTCACCTGGCAGCCCAGGGCAGTCCTCAGGAAGGTGAGCACGGTGGCGGACACAGGTGCGGCTCCTGTGATCATCAACCTGACTTTTCCTCCCATGCTCGACTGAGAGACAGAAGAGGGGAGAGAATGAGGTCAATGGCTGCAGGTGGCGGCACCTCACAGATACCTGTGTCCGCAGCCACCGGCTGCTCCTCAGCAGATGGCAAAGAACTCACCGGCTGGGGGAGGACTCCGCCAGTTTGTTCCCACCTGAAACTCCTCCATTCCCTTTTTTTTAATATTAGGGTCTCATTGGTTTACAACACTGCCTGTGATCCTGAAATGCAGGCTCCTCCTCTTCAGATGGCTGCGACCACTCCCACCCACCACACGCTCTCAGCGGGGAGGATATGCAAGCCAACTCCCTGAACTCGCTGTATTTTTTTTTCCATCAGTATCTTTCTCAATGTGATAATTTTATTTATGATTTTATTATTATTCATATTTTCTACATTATTGTGTATTCCCCATAGGTTACCCACCACCAATTCACCCGTGAACCATCACCATAGTCCCTTGTGCTCTTTTCTACCCCTTTTTGAGCCCTTATACTCCCCCTCCCTTGCTGGATGTCTCTTTCTTGTTTGGTTCCCCTATATTCCGGTTATAAGTGAAACCATTCGATAGTTTTTCTTTCTGGCTTATTTCACTGAGCATTATCCCTTCTAGCTCCATCCATATTGCTGCGAATTGCATGTTTACCTTTTTTGAATGCTGAATAGTATTCCACTGTGTATATATACCACATCTTCTTGATCCAATTATCTATTTTTGAGCATCTGGGTTCTTTCCATATTTTAGCTATTGTAAACAATGCTGCAATAAACATACGAGTACATGTCTCTTTTTGGATTAATGTTTTTGTGTCCTTTGGGTCGATTCCCAGAAGTGTATTACTGGGTTGTATGGAGGCTCCATTTTTAGCAATTTGAGGAACCGCCATACAGCTTTCCACAGTGGTTGGACCAGTTTGCATTCCCACCAGCAGTGTAGGAGAGTTCCTTTTTCTCCACACCCTTGCCAACAATTGTTGTTCCCTATTTTTTTAATATGTGCCATTCTTGCTGGTGTAAGGTGGTATCTCATTGTGGTTTTTATTTACATATCCCTGATTATGAGGGATGTTGAATGTTTTTTATATGCCTGTTGGCCATTTGCATTTCTTCTTTGGAGAAGTATTTTTTAAGTTCTGCCCATTTTTTGACTGGATTTTTTGCTTTGTTTTTGTTGAGTTGTGTGAGTTCTTTGTAGATTTTTGTGATCAGTCCCTTGTCTGTTGTATGGAGTGCAAAATTTTTTTTCCCAGTCTGTAGGCTATTTCTTTGTTTTGATTAATGTTTCTTTTGCTATACAGAGGCTTTTTAGTTTGATGTAATCCTGGCTATTAATCTTTTCCTTCACTATTCTTGCTTTGGGGGATGTGTCTTCAAAAATGTTACTAAGGTGGATGTCATGTATTGTTTTGCCTATGTTTTCTTCTACATATTTTATGGTTTCAAATTCTTTTAAAATACAGCGAGTTAGAGAGAGACAGTAACTCACTGTATTTTAAAGAATTCGAACAAGATCTGCAACTACTACCTTTTGGCATTTTTTTGGACACATTATCATTTATGCTTTACCACTCATGCGTAAAAACTTACTTCAAGTGACATACTTTATCTAGAAGAGCATAACAAAACGGAGAACTAGAAAGGCTATAATACCCCGATTCCTTCCCACCTCCCTAAATAGTTACAATATTGTTCAGATTTATCCTGAATACTGAGATTTACCTAATAGTTTTGTCCTTGACTTTTAGACGTGTGTCAGAATTAGTAAAAACATATATTCTCCCCCTCACCTTCACATCTTTCTTTAAAAAAAAAAAGCCTTCGGAGGAACTCAAAGTCCATGTTAGTTTGCATGAGAAATAACGGTGTGAGTCTGTGGTTACCTGTATTTTGTGAAAGATGAGTTTATCCCACAGGCTGTTGTTTCTAATGATGCCACTGCGAAGCTCTGCTTCTTTTCTCTTGGAGGCAAAGTCCAAAAGCCATCGCTTCAGTGTGGTGTTTGCTTGTCCGAAAATCTGAAAAGTCAAAGAAGGCTTTGTACCCAGTAGGAGGCTAAAAGTCAGGTAATAACAACTGGTAAAGCGGGGGTGGGGGGGGAAGGGGGGGGCTGGGAGCAACTCCAGCAGCTAAAAGCAGTTACCGCCTGACCCAGCAATTCCACTGCTGGGCATGGACCCAAGAGAAATGGGCACACATGCTCACACAGAACCCTGTACGAGGATGTTCAGTTGTTCGCAAAGTGGAAACAACCCAAACGTCCACCAATGGAAAAATGAACAAATAAAATGGGTGACATCTATAGAGTGGAATGTTATTTTTTTGGCCATTAAAAGGAATGAAGTTCAGATACGTACAATGATGTGAATGAACCTTTAAAACACACCAAGTGAAAGAAATCAGTCACACAAGAACACATACTACATGATTCATGTACATGAGAGTCCAGAAGTAGGAAATCCATAGATTCAGAAAGCAGATTAGTTTTTGCGAAGTGGTGCAGGGCATTTGGGGTGTGGCAGAGAGGGGGTGGAGGATGAGAGCTAAAGGGTAGGTAAAGGATTTCTTTTTGAGGTGATAAAATGTTCTAAAATGAACTGTGGTGATGGGCGCAAAACTCTGTGAATCTATTAAAAACTGAATTGTACCATTTAAATGGGTGGAAAGTGTAGTATCTGAATTATATGTCAATAAAGCTATTTTTAAGGTTTTTTTAATAGCATCATTAAAAAAACAAAAAGGCTCTAGTATAGACACAGGAGCCCTGCCTTAAAATAAAGAGCATGGCAAGTGCCCAAACACATACTGGAGACCTCTCACCCCCATCCCCACCTCCCCTAGCCGTGGGGTCTGAGCTACAGGGCCACCACCGAGGGCTGGCATTCTCGATGTGGCTTAATCACTTCTAAGTGTGTAATGAGTATTTTATATGTACATGAGCTTTACAATCAGTGAAAACATTTCAGAGTTACTATTTCCATGTGATGCACTTTGCAACTTTAGGAGACAGAAACAGGGGGAGGAGGCAGTTGTCCATGTAGAGATGAGAAAACCGAGGTTCAAGGAGCTTTTTTATAAAAATAAAACAAGCTTCCACTTTATACCTGTATAGTACCATATGGTTTACAAAGTGTAATCGTGTTTTATAATCTTCACCAACAGCTCTGTGAGGTGAACTTATCCTAACTTTATAGGTGAGTGAAGGGCAGTTCCGCAAGACTGAACTCGTAACCCCCCCGTGCCCAGAAGGCACCTAGCTGAGCCCCGTTCGAACCCGAGTCTCGGCGTCCAAGCGCAGAGGCCTCAGGCCTCTGGCTCTGCAGCCTGGAACTTACTCGGTCAAACATCCGGTTGAGCAGTCTGGGGACCACAGGAAAGATAGTGGGTTGAAGCGTCTTGAGGTCATCCATCAGTAGCCTGATATCTCCTTGGAAAAATCCTATTTTCGCTCCATGACACAGCATTACACACTAGGGAGGGAAAATAACCAGCATTTTTATCATCACAGCAGGGGTTACAGGATATCCAAACGCACACATGAGGCTTTAGGTTTAGCATTTTAACCAGTTTCTAAAAATCTTCAGTTTTCTAAACACGGGTCATTTTTGAAAAACACTTTTGCATTCTTTGGTCATCAAGCAACTTGGAAATGAGGATTTTTTCTTGATCCTGCTGAAGATAAAGGGCTTAGAAAGAAGCTTGGGAATATTGTTTTTAATGATGATCTTAGAGATTCTGCTATTTTAGTGTCTGGATAAACAACCACTGAATGAATGATATAGTATTATATAATCCAAATGTTTTTAGCCTACCAGAAACTTTAGATCTAATTTACACTCAAAACAAAAACTGAGCTACTTCCCTACGATCCAAGCTTACTCAGTTTCATTTTCCTTTATTTGAATCTAAGTAAAGATTTCTGAAAAGCCACTGAACAGGAGGCAGTAGAGACGTTAGGGATCCAATACCAGAGCAGCCTGCCATCCAGCTATAATCTACATCCATTTTTTCCTGTCAAGTACAAACTGCATTGGCAAACCACAGGCAAGTGACAGAGTCTGCCTATTTTAAATTTTAAAGAGGAGAGATTCAAAGCATGACGCTAACAGAGCATGGATGGTGTCAGGCTTGAAAGCAGAAACCACTAGAAAGGTACCCAGCGCCCATTGTTTAAAAACAAAAGCTAAGAAGGTTTTTGTTCAACGGCTTGCTTCCCAGGCAGTTTAAAAACCACTCTTTGGTACATGAGATCACGTTATAGACTCACACGATCTCCCGAGGTGTGCAGAAAGCACAGGTAATGGATAAAAAATGGGAATCTAATAAGCCTTGATTCCTTAGGGTAAGTGATCCCTCAGGGCAGCAGCCAGTCACAGGGAAGGCTCCGGATTAGTCATCTCTCCTTCTCACACTCAGCAGTGCCTGTTACACAGCTGGTGTGCAGCAAACCTCTGTTAACTGGCTGGATGGTGCCTGCTGGTTAGCCTGTGAGTATACAGTCCTAAATTGTCCAAGAAGGAAAAAAGGAAGTTCTCAGTCAGTTTTTAAATTAGTCACACAGTTGTGTACTGATCAGTGAAAGATTATTCTGCTTTTCTGAGAGATCTTAGAACACTGGTGGAAGGATCAGTCTTGAGTCAAGGTGTGCCTCAGAGCAAGCACAATGAAAAATACAACTGATAGCCAGTTGCTGAGGTGTGAAGCTGAAACTTAAGGAGTGCGTAAATGAATGCTACCTCCATTAAAAAGAAGAGAAAGGGGCCTCCCTGGTTGCTCAACGGGTTAAGTGTTGCGCTGTGGAGCTGCTGGCAGCTGAGGCAAGAGTTCAATGCCCAGCCAGGGAGAGGCCCACATGGCGCTGCAGACCTCTCCTGCCTCGCCCGCTGCTCCCCTCAGCAGTGTGTTTCAGTTAATCTGCCTGTTCTGGTTCCCACTCTGTCTCTGGTGAAACCCCTCACTGCCCTGCACTTCTGGCCTGCACCCCAGCTTGTATGCATAAATAAAATCTTTAAAAAAAAAAAAGAAGAGAAACTTCTTGAGCAGAACGCTCATTAGATTTTGTTGGAAGGTATTCATAAAAATTCT
Organism: Scalopus aquaticus; assembly: GCA_004024925.1. Lineage (NCBI taxonomy): Eukaryota > Metazoa > Chordata > Mammalia > Eulipotyphla > Talpidae > Scalopus > Scalopus aquaticus. Next base: position 19,598 of record PVIJ01004438.1, read on the forward strand.
AGTTTTACATTTAATTTTTCTGGACTAATGTCTACATTAGTGGCTTTCAAAAGTGTGAGCTTATAATTCTGAAATGTTAAACTTCAAGTATCCAGACCCAGAAAAAAACAACTATATTCTCTTAAGTAATTAGTATCATTACTAAAATGGGACTGAGGAAAGAATTTTCTATGGGGATGACAGTCTGCATGTGAAACTTACCACCATGAGCTGCTCAAACATGTGTGCCAGTGGCAAAAATGAAATGTGTGTATCACTGGCATTCACGGTAATTGCTTTCTGTAAAACACAAAACTTAGCAGGACACAAACAAACAAGCAAGCAAAACAAAACTCAATGCCTACCTCTACAACTCTCTCAAACATATGGGCCAGAGGCAAGAAAGATATCAAAGTATCATCTGGGGTAGGACTGACTGTATTCTGGAAGCAAAGACACCAGCAAAGCAGAAAGGAATTAAGATTTCCAGTCATTTTGCATTTTATCTGAGAGCACATAATACCTCAACGCAAAGGTAAAACAGCTTTTGCTTATGACCTGCAATTATTTCTCACCAAAGAATGAAATGAAAGGCAATACGGAAATACTTAAATATTTTAATACTTTAATTTCTGAAATAGAGAGAAGATCATTTCTAAGGACACAGTAAATCCATTGCAGGATTTTAGTGAAAACAGGGAAATTTTGTTCAAATTGGGATGTTAAGGGATCATGTGCTCTAATCACTTAGATTTCAAAGTTATAATACCCACAACCCAGCAAGCTCAATTCCACCTTAATGTAAGACATACAAGCTTTATTCCAACATAAGACAGTATAGTATGTTGTAGCAATATAAGATCCATTCCAACACAAGAGAGCATATTATGTTGTAAAAGGAAAGGATGAAAAAGGAGACACGAGGTTTCCAGGTTTCTTTTATCTATAGCATAAATGCATCTTGAGTGTTTTAGTTTGATCAACATTTTTACCTTAAACCCCAACTTTACCCCAGTGGGTGAGCAATATCTCCTTTTATTTAAAGCCAGCTCTGATCTAGCACAGGGGATTTGCTCTCCTATAAAATGCCAATCATGGTAGGTCTGCACCTAGAGTGAGTTTGACAGCTGGTTTCCATTCATTGTTCAGAGTGGGCTTCCCTTGGGTCCAGGCATGGGGGGAACTGGTTTGCATGAAATGTTTATATTACTCACATAAAGAATTTTTGCCTCTACCACTTCTGAAACAAGTCCTTCCCCTCTCCAATTACAGCACAATAATGTGGTAACAGGTAAATGCTCTGATCCTGAGCAAACACAACAGCCATCTTGGCAGAGCAGGCCATTGTCTTGGCAAGTGCATTTACCAACTATCACTTCTCATTATGAAATTTTTATATGCGAAATCAAACCCAATATCTATACTTGTCAACTTTCTGATTCAGCCAAATAAATGTCCATCAGCATGATTAGAAGTTTACAAAGCTAAGAATGCCCCTGGCTGGTAATTTAAAACACAGTTTTGTAATCATTTGCAAATCATTCTTGAGGCCTCATGAGCCACTAATGCATTTTCTGTTTTTTATTGAAGGCCAATTAGGAAATTAAAATTTTACCTCAGCAGGTACTAAATGTTGAACTCTATTTAGAAAGCTACTTCCCCCCCAAAAAAGGTTTTTAGGGCTAAGAAAGTATGAGTGTAAATGAAAGGGAGATCAACCTTTTGTAGCCACGAAAGATACCCATTCCCCAAAACCATTAAGCACAGGCTCCTGCCACAAAATTAGGGCTCCAGAATATTCCCAAGAGACTGCAAGAGCAAATTATATAAAATATGGAAAGAGTCTGAGGGAGACATTACATTACTCAATGAGTACCTCTTTTAAAAAGTACTTATTGAATATAATTACTTAAGATTATAGGAAATCAACTAAAATTCAAAGCTTTAATCCTGCTCATAAAATGGAACTCAAACTGACCACCGTAAAGAATAATAATAATTCAAAAGCCTTCAACAGCATTTAACATTTCATTGTCAACTTAAAGAAATGATTCCAGGCTGGAATAGGAGACTAAAGCACAAGAAAGTAATTTCTTCTCTGTTCTTTCCTGGAAACATTTATAGGATAGTATCTAAACAAAATTACCTGATATAAAAGTTGCAATAAACATTATCTCTCAATTTACCTCGAAGGTCACAAACAGTAGTTGGAGATTAGGTTCACAATGAAAACTTGAGAGAAGGTGATGTTACCCCATTTGAAAGTTCAGACCTTATCTCCATTTCAGATCGTGTCTTTACCACGTTCATGCCTGAGGCCTAATACTGACACAGGTATCTAAAGAAAGAGGACAATGTCCCAAAAGTTTACCTCTGTCACTTTCACAAAAGCCGAACAATCACTTATTATATTTCGATGAGTGATCAGTGCTCCTTTGGGGTTACCTGAAGAACACACAGGAACCAGGATAAGGTTAGAGGACAGTTGCTCCTTGAGCAATGTTATTTTGCCAAGTGGTTTTGTTATAACACTGATGAGAAGGAAAGAATCTTGGCCGACATGCATGAAAAGACATTTTTGGAGGAACTGATTTTGGTGCACGTTGTTTATGCTTATAGCCACAGCTCCCGAGAACTCAATGACAACATTAAATGAGGACTTATTGTACAGAAACTCAATCCAAGAATGAGTGACATTAAGGAAGTCCAGAAACCCTATAATTAGGGCCTCAAATACCTCTATGTTAAGGTACACCCGTGCAAGTCAAATGTTGAGTAACATGAAGTTTCTGAGCAAACTGCAATTCTTTAAATGAAACTCATTATCTTAAACAATCTTTATCAACATGGGCAAGTTTCAGAGGGTGAGTAGAACAAGAAGAGAAAAAATCAGGACTGTGATTTCTGAAAGCCACCGATACAGTTTGTACCTGGAAGATGGGTGATGTCACCTTCAATAAATGTTTGAGAAACATGTGGTGCTCTCAGATTCTAAGAAGGTCTGGTAGAGCAACAAGAGCACAGAGCTTGAACCACTTTTCTCTCTTCCACTTTCAGGCCTTCTTTAGTTCATTTCAGTCACCCAAAAAGGGGGCAGAGAGGACACACTTCCAGAGATCGCTTAGAAGCAATTCCCTTTCAAAATTTTCAAAACATACCTGTAGTTCCACTTGTGAAACAAATGACTGCAAGATCTTCAGGTGCTGGAGGCTACAGCACATTAAAAAAGAGAGAGGTGTGTGTTAAAATTAGAAAACTATGAGCCATAAGAAATCACTTAAGATTTCTAGTAACCTCCAAAATGACTAGATACTGGAGACTACATGGAGGGTTGCAGTGAGATCTGACATGGTGTCCTTACCTTAGGCCTCTGTTTATTGGCTCTTCCCAGGTCCTTCATTAAAAGAGAAGAAAAGGGTAAATGCAAGCATTTTCTAAATGTAAAGAATAAGGTCAATTAAATCATTCAAAGTTTATTTCAGTATTCACTCATAGCTGGTTCAAAGGCATCACAAACTTCAAATTAAATAAACTATGGCAATCTGAATTATCCTGATTGAAGAAATTCATCCATTGTTCCTAGAAGTCATTTTCTAGTTGTCTTCTTTCTTTCTTTTTTTTTATTGTTACTTATGTCTTTTACATTTTGTATTCCCCTTGGGCAGCCCACCACCAATTCACCTGTGATCCATCTCCATGGTCCCCTGTATTCTCCTCTCTTCCATTTTGTGCCCTTATCCTCACCCCACCCTCCCCAGTGTCTCTCTCCCACCCGGCCTCCCTTGTCTTCTCTTATGTAAACCTTTACAGACATCCAGTAACTGCCCTTTGAGATCACATGGTGCTTTTCTTCCTCTGAATTATTTCACTTAGCATAATGCCCTTAAAGCCCATCCATGTTGCCACAAATGGCAAGATTTCACTATTCTTTATGCTGAATAATAGTCCGTCTGTGTGTATTTCTTTATCTAGTCATCCATCAATGGACACTTGGGTTGTTTCTGTATCCTGATTATTGTAAATAATACTGCAAAGAACGTGGGGGTACAGATATCTTTTTAAGGTAATGTTTTCATTTTTGCTGGATCATATGGTAGTTCTATTTTTAACTTTAACTTTTTAAAAAATTTTTAACTTATTGAGGAACCTCTCCAATCTGTTTTTCATAGTGGCCACATTTTTAAATTTGGGAATAATGGGAATTTCATTCCCACCAAGAGCATACAAGTGCTCCCTTTCTCCACATCCTCACCAATACTAGTTGTTTTATTTTCTCCATAACAGCAATTCTAGTAGGTGGGAGGTGGTATGTCACTGTGGTTTTGCTTTGCATTTCCCTGAGTAGTGATGCTGAGCTTCTTCATGTACCTGTTGCCTGTAGCCACTGAAATAGGGTTTTTGTTTTCCTTGTATTTCTTGGCCCAATTTCTTTTCCTTAATAAAGCCTAGTTCTCAGTCATAAGCAGAGAACTGTAGGTGCTCTGCACGTTCCCAAAGTGAGACACAGGTCTGCTCTCAGGTCACCCAATTCTGCATAACGGATGTTTTCAATTTGAGGGGAAAAATTAATCTCTGCCAGATTTAAATGCTAACTATATTTTGGAGAGCTCAACTACTAGTACTCGTCACATGGAGTACAAGCGGGGATTTTGGAACCTCCAGTTTTACAACAGGCCACAACAGACAATCTAGGCCACTTTTTGAATGGATGCGAAGGTTAAGAATGACACACTCATTTCTGCAAATATATGTAGATTTTTACTGCAGACTCTTGGCAGCTATAAAGCAGTGTATTGTACAAGTCTTTCAACATATTTGCATATTTGAAAATTTTCATAACGTTGAAAAAAATGCAAAAATTTCAGATACCAATGTTTCTACTTTTGAGCCTATAAAATGATAGAGTAATATAAACATGATCACAAGATCAATCATGAAGATAATTTATGTTCATTTCTTAAAGACTTTATCTTTTGCTTATAAAAAATTTTTAAAACCAAATATGAATCATATTAAACAGGCAAGTAAAATATATAAATACACAAGGCTTTTATACATAAAGATTTTAGTAAAAGCGTTATCTAATAACTTGTCATTTACTCATCCAAGTAAGTTTTAAATTATACTTGATCCTTGAACAATGTGGAGGTTAGGGGTTACAACCCTCTCCCCTCCACCTCAGCCAAAAATTCACATTTAATTTTTGGCTCCCCCCAAACTTACTAACAGCCTGCTGTTGACTGGAAGCCTTACCAAAATACAGGATTAACATATATTTTGTGTGTCACATATACCTTATTTACTGCATTCTTACAATAAAGCTAGAGAAAAGAAAACTGTTGAGGAGAAAATACATTTACAGTACCACACTGAAAGAAATCCACATCCAAGTGGACCTCTGCAATTCAAGGTCATGTTCAAGGGTCAGTTACAGTGCTCTTTAACAAAAAGCCATCAAAAAAAGACAAAATCCCTGTATGTGTCTGTGTGTATGTGGGGGGTGTGGGGGGCCGGGGGGTACAGGGGATGGTAGAGAGAGGGAGGCAAGATGAGAGAATATTATATGATTGTGAAAGGGCTTTCAAACAAGAAAATAAAAGTGGGGGAAATGCTAGGTAAAAAGCTAGCTAAAAATGCAATTTCAGATTGAAGCACACTGATGAGCTCTAAAGGAATCATGTCCTACACTACCGTGTGTGCGCATGTGCACGTGTGGGCACAGACGTGTGTATGTGAATGTGTACATGAGGTAGAAGGTTTGACTATTAAACCAAAAGATGGTTTTCCTATGCTACCAATTTTCCCAGGAAAGGTTTTATAATCCTTACTTGGAGCCTCAAATTCTTTGTAGAAGGAGAACTATAAATAAAATTTAAAACTCTATTTATAACAGTTCCAGGAAAATTTTTCTAACATTTCAGAATGAGAATGACTTAGGCTGTCTAGTCCATGACTTGTATGATGTGTACGTGAGGGGGTCCTCCTCCTGCTAGCTTCTGTTTACTGAGACTCTAATCTGTGTCCAACTGGGACAGATGAACTTCTCCTGTGATCTGCTATCAAATCACTGATGTAAATAGGTACCACACTCAGTAATCTTTACAGTTGTGGTTGATACAAACCTCAAGAAACTTAATATGAAAATCAGCCAAATGAAACATCTATGCTGAAAATTCACTAGGATTTTATAAAAGCCATCTGGGAAAAAATAATGAGGCAGATTTCTAGATCTGGCTCCATTTTGGAAACAAAGCAAGGAACAGATATTCATGTCTAAAAAACACACACAAGCTGGAATCACCTGAATCTGAAAGTCATGTTCCTGGCACTTGTTGGCAGTGTTCTAGAATAAACATGTGAGCCGAGTAACTCCCTTTTTAAGAGCAGTTTCTGCAAAATGTGATGGTTAACACTGGGACATCCATGCAGAATTTATCTTCTCAGTAGCAAGACGCGAATTTTTGTTCTAGATCTTTCATGAGTCATTGACCTGGGCGGCCAGAGTTTGGAAAGCTGGTGGCTCAGGATACCACATCTGAGCTGAAGTGATCTCAGGGAAACCCTCCAGAGAAGTAGCAGGGCGGAAGAACTCACCTCCATTGCCTTCAAGCTGGTGATTTCTACCCCACACTTCTTGCCTCGTTCAAACAAATCGCTATTGTAGGAGTCCATGATAACTATGGTTTTAAGGCCTGGTGTTAACTTATTTTCTACCCCTTCTAATAAGACCATGGCCTTCTCTGGCTTGTCAACAAAAATCAGAGAGAGTTCAGCTGGAAATGAAGAGAGACAATGAAAAATAAGCTTCGGGATATTAGACACTTGACCTTATGTCAGCAGGCTGTTTTTAGCACTATAATCCTTAAGTAAAAGGTAGATATATATATATATATATATATATATATATTTCAATATAAAATCCCATACAAGTCAAATATAAGCAAATGTAAACCCACCAAATCTGACTAAAAATGAGGCCAACGTCCACCCAAAAATCACCGACATACCTTTGTTAACTATGTAGGTGATTGCTTCGAATCCAAGGGTATCATAGAGAGGAACGACCACCATCGAAAAAGTGAAACATGCCTGTTCGATGATCACCCACTAAACAAACAGGAGAGGTGGGAAGAGAAAACAAGATGTCATCATGGAATCACTCCAAGGAGACCAATGGTCTAGACAGATTCCGAGTGGAAAGCTGGGATGTAGCAAGATTAATATTTGTGTATCAACTACTGTGTGCAGGCACTATGAGGGCTTCACAATGAGAACAAAGCACTGGTTCTCTTTTTCAAGGGAAGTACAATTGCCTGAAGAATTGATGCAAGTATGTGAGAAGATAATTACAAGATAAATACAAGGTAGTGACTGACTTGGAAGCTACAGAGTCCATGGAGTGGCCACCGGGGAGGTAAGTGAGCTTGCCCTTTGCAAGAGCAGCATGATTTGGAATGACAGAGAGAAAGGCAAGGGGGCTCCAGAGCGGGACCGCGGAGCGAGAGCAGGGAGGCCGGCGAGCAAACTGGTGGGCGGGTGTTCCGGGGGGAAGTGAGATGCCAAGGCGAGAGAGGAGCCGGAGCGAGCCTGTGGCCGTGGGAGAGCCTGGTTCAATGTCCCAGGTACAGACGCAGTAGGTGGGCGTGGGAGTGGGAGGAAGATCCAGCTGGCACAGTGAGTGGAAGGATCTGGAAGAGGGAAGGAGGGACAAGCTTGCTGGCACAACCCCCCTGAAAAGTGATGAAGGAGAGGAGCGATGTGGTAACGGATCACCTTGCCTCACCAGCCACACAGCAACTGATCTACCTATAAGGCAAATGTGGCAAGATCGCTCTTCCACTCACCATCCTCCACGGCACCCATTACCTCCAGCTGCAGTTTTCAAATCCTCTGCAGGAGTCTGACACACGGCACAGGTAAAGATGGAGCTGCCGTGGGACGGGAGCACAGCCCACTCACATCTCTGACCAGGACCTGCTTTTTCTACCTTTCCTCCCCGGAAGCCAATTTCAGGCTACTAACATGGAATTCAGGGCATGGATGCTTAGCAGGGTATAGTGGCACATGTGTCGTTGTCTTCCCTGTCACTCACCCTGCACCACTCTAACCTCTGCCATATTGAAATGGTTCATTCCCCAACAGATGTGCTGCTTGATACAAATATCGTGGTTGTTCTTGACATTCCCTAGGCTACCCACCCTCATTTTCTTTAAGATTCCATTCAGATGCCACCTCTAAGAAGTCCTCCTTGACTGAGCTCCCATAATCCTTTTGCTCTGTGTTTACACAAATTATGTGACAGAGAAAGCATCTTATGAGTCTGTCTTCCCTTAGGAGGCACCTCATGAAGAGGATCCAAGTCTCTGCTGGGCTTTTGCACCTCACACAGTGCCTAGCACATAGGAGGTGCTTAATAAATACTTGTACTAACTCATAAATATCGAAAGACGCCTACCTCTTGAAGTGAGGGACATGTGTCCTAGTTCTAGATTCATTATGAAATTCCATTAGAACAATAGTGTTGGATGTGTTTCATCTGAGTGGATTTAACTTGTATCTTTGATTATGTTAATGAGTAAGTCATATGGTGAATGTCTGGTCTCAAGCAGATATGCGTGAATCCCAATCAGCTCTTCTGAGGACTCTCAGAGCCGCGCGCCGTCAGTGCTCAGTTCGTACCTCAGGTCTGTTTTGAGCAAAGATGCCGACGTACTGATCTGGGACAGTCCTGAAGCCCTTCTGGATCAGCGCTGAGCCTATACAATGGGACATTTCTTCTACCTGAAATGGGGAGGAAAAATCAGAAGCAGCGTCAGGCCCCACCAAAGGGGCAGGCTTGCTGTGACAACCGAGACAAGCACCTCAGCCAGCAGGCAGCTCTGCACAGAGGTGACACAGATGAATAGGTTCAGTTCTCATAGACATTTTGGTGAAATAGAGCGTTTCGCACCAGAACTCACAATTAAGAGAAGCGATCATAGGGTTCCTTCCTAAAGGCAATGAGTCCCCTCCAAGTACTGAGGGGTACACATGATTACATGGCAGGGTTCTTTATATAGTTCTACCTTATACTTCAATTTTATAAAATTATGAAAGTAATAAGGAACAGAGAATTTTAAAAAATATTCATAAAGAGCAGCAAAGCAGTCCAAACTCGTCATTTGGTACAAATAGAGAAGCAGTAAGTTTTGGGGAGAACTTTAATAAAATAAGACGACACTCTTACTGTTAGGATCTATAATTCCAATCTTAAAGACATATTCTTAGGAAATAACTCAGTCTTAAAAGGAAGCTTTAAAAAACTTTATATAGTCAGGGTATTTCAATAAATCCACCTTTTCTGTTGTCAAAGAAGAAAAATAACTTTATATAAAAAGATGTATATTTCAAAATTATCTGAAGCCACAAAAAGGGGAGAAAAGCTCAATGGCTGGTCGGTTAAGTAAATAAATGATGGAAAATCTGAGAAAATGCTACAGAACTAATAAATATTACAATTATGAAAACCACATCAAATGTAGGAGATACCTGTAACAATGTTAAGTAAAACAAACACAAAAATAAGTGCAAACACACACACTATCATTACAACTGAGGAAAAACAGGTCAGTTCATACAAATTAGGACTAACACCAGCCCCCTTGCTCTCGCCTTTCCCACCCCCTAATTAACTAAAAAGAAATTTTTCTATCTTAAAATTTGGAATGCTTTGCTTTAACCTCAGTTGAAGAATTCTCCAGAACACCTTTAATTCACACCCATGCCCGAAGGAAACAGCCACACCTGCTGCTGCCCCAGAACCCTGTTGGCTCCGGCTCCTAGTGCCACCCCTTGCAGCCTATGGGAATCAGAGCTGACGCTGGTGGGGTGACAGCAAGAGGTGCATTAACACGCTTGCTGCTTGCATACCCGTGACGATTTCACAATGCTCGCCTGAGTGAGGGAGGAGAACATGTAAACAGTCTGCCCGGTTGCGGAGCTCACTTCATACCTCTAGAAAGAGGAACCACACCTTTCTTCAGAGCCACCCGGAGGGATTCCTAGCTCCCAAAAGGTCGGAATCATGGGCTGATGAAAACAAAGATTTAAATGTACAAATCCACAGCTGGCTTCAGTTAAGCCCAGCTGTGTATGCCCCTCGCCCCCTTGACTGAAATGTACAGCTCGCAGATCAATCACTTGAGTGGTTTTTAATCTGCTTTGAAAAATCCACTCGGGAAAGGATGTCTTCTCTCTTCCAGCCAAAGGGGCAGCCTACTACAGGAATGTGTCCTGTTGCGTCATAGGAACAGTCAATGGCGGGAAAACGTGACAGCTAATCCAGGCAGCACTTGGGGCCTGACCAACACCCACCAGGGGCTAGGCCCAATGCACAGGAACTGCTTTCACACCACTTGTGACAACTAAGAATCTTGGAAACTGCTGTTTGCATGGAAACAGTGAAATCCCTCCAGTCACTGAGTGACAACTCATTGCTCCTATAATGAAGGTATGAAAAGCTGTTGTGCCTCTTTGTCCTTTCTCCTGAGACACACCCAAGCAAAGTCTTTTGCACTTTGTTGATCTGGAGGTGAAGGGAGGGAAGGACACAAATGCTCCGTACTCCCAAGGGTGGCACTGGGCTGCAACGACAGGGTCCTTCACATACACAGCCCTGAGTGCAGCAGCTACTCACAGCACCTTTCACATAAAACATGGAAGAAGGAAGTGCCTTCATATTCATGAAAGCCACAGGTTACCTGGCCTAGAGCAGCGAGCTGTTTCCTGGACAGCTGCCCTGGAAAAAGGCAGCAAAGCTCACACTTCCAGCGTCCCTGCAAGCCCCGGACCAAGGAGACGCAGGGCCATCTAGTTTCTTGTGGCCAGCACACTAAAAAGGAAAAGCAACATCTCCCTGCTCTGCGACCTGCCACTCACAAACTACTCTCCGGACAAGGGGAGCCCTGGGTCAGCTGGCACTGGAGGGTGATGAGAGTGAAAATACCCTTCTCCCAGCTTCCTTTGCATTTATAAGTGACCAGGTGTCTTCCAGGAACATCTGCGCTGCTCTCTAGGGCTGCCCTGAGGTAAATGTCACACCAGTCCCAAGTTGGCCAGGATGTGTGTGACACCAGAGGGCATGGCCTCACCTCCCGCCCTGGTTCTGTGACCTTGGCAAGCGCCATCCCTTCTTGGAGCATGTTTTCCTCATCTATAAAATGAGAGGGCGACTGTGTATTGGGGTCTCTCCATTTTTCTAGTACCCTTCAAGGCAGAGGGGTTTAGGAGAAGAGTTTTCCGCTTTACGTACTTTTCTAAAATTTTTTCTTAAAAATTATACTGTGCTCAAAAAAAAGTTTTAAGCAAGCATAATATGATAGCAACTACATGACATTGCGGAAAAGGCACAACTGCAGAGGCAATAAAATGATCAGCAGTTGCCTGGGCTGGGAGTGGGGGGAGGAGGTGGGAGAACAAGGCGGAGCGCGTGTGACTGTCAGATACTGCAGTGGAGAAAAAGTAACACGCACTTGCCAAGAGCCACAGGGCTGTGCAACAGGGAGTGGACCCTAACGTAAACTATGGACTTTAGTCAATCGTAATGTATCGATGTTCATCAAAAATATATATTCTATTCCGTAATATGTCCACATCAATTCTAAAATAAAGTGCTTTGTACCATCAGTTAAATTGTTCGACTGGTTTTCCCCACACCTGTATGTGAATCATCTCCATTTGGATGCAGCACAATAATCCTAAAGTTCTGAACTGGCCGAACACACACACACCTTCCCACCCTAACACTTAGTGGCTCCACACGTGAACACTTTTATGTACTACCCGCTGCCTGCCTGGGCAGTGCCCAGAGGCAGAAACCCACCTGCTTGTATGAAAGCCATTCATAGGGTTTGTCTGGTTTCCGAGAGCCTAAACAAGGGCCGTTATCTGAAAAAGAAAGAAAGGAGGAGGACTTAACATGCGTCAACATGCCTAGATTCTAATTTGCATCCCACCTCACCCCACAACGTGCCAGGTAGGTTCTGTTGGTTCTCAGATTAAACACAGATGGGAAATGGTTCTCTGGGGGTTTGGTCTGAATCTTTAGTTGCCTGTTTACTTCTGTTTTGCTTTTTTCAGTGAGGCAGGAGAGGGGGGTAAGGAGTAGAGAATAGACAAAGGCAATTAGGAAGGTCACTCAAGTGGGGATTCTTCTTCAACACTCAAGGAGCCAAGGAGCCAGGGTCTGCGAGCTTCAACATTTCCGAAGAAATATAACACCTTTCAACTCAAAATATGAAAAGGAAAACAGAAATTGCAGGTACCCAAATTCTGATGACCCAAGGTATCAAGAATCCTCCAGAATTCTAACTTCGCAGGTGAAGTCTTGTTTGCAGAGAATCAGAAAACAAGAAAAGTAGCAAAATGAGAGGAGGACAGGGGCATTTATGAAAGCCAAAGTCAAGAAATAGCAGCTGCCAGTCTGGGTGTCCAAAAAGCAGAAAAGAAGAAAACCCACGATTAATTATATACACTAAAGATTAGCACAGTGATAAATACAATGTCCAATCATTTATACTTAGAATTATACAAGTTTCTTGGTACAGATTAATCCGAAGCTGACCTTATGCTCAGTCAGTATCTCCGAGCACCTGTCAGCGCTGGGTTGGTGCAGAATGGAAAAGCTCTCATCAGATAAAGGAGAAAAAATGAAAAAGCTGCCACAGTTGACCCTCTATACGAGAACGTGTCTTGCCCACAGGCTCGCCTGCCGGCTGTGCCGGCCTGCACAGCTGCTTCTAGGGACAACCTGAAGTTGGGTGTTTCATCGGCTGCCACCTGATGGGGGCCTCTGCATTTCTGTTTTGAGACCCTAATACATTCGGGCTGACCATTCTTGGTCTGAGTGTTAGAGGAGGTGTTCAGATTTGGCTTGGGGACCTGGAAGAAGTGGAAGGAAGGAGAGAATGGCCACATCTGGGGTCCCCTTGCCACACAGAGAGTCAGATACAGGAACTGTGATGGCTATGTAGATTCAAGACTCAGACATGGGGGTGAGGGGTGCACAAGCTGGACAAACCCCCCGCCCCTCCCCACTGACTTCTTGACGCCCTCTACAGCAACTCTGACAAAAACAGAAGGGGGCACCAACAGGGCTGATTCCCAGAATCACTCTCAGGGACTGAAGTAAAAGGCAGGGTGAAACATGACGAATTCCCTTAAATGAAAAAAAAAAAAAAAACATCAGCCATATGAAGTCACATCATATATTTTATTCCTTAAGAAGAGGAATTGGCAAAGTACAGCCGGGGCTAAGTCAGACCTGTCTTCTGCGGTTGTAAATGCAGTTTTATTGGAACACAGCCACATTGGCTCATTTACATATTATCTGAGACTGCAGCCAAATAGCTGCAACAGAGACCATATGGCCCAAAAGTCTCAAATATTTACTATCTGGCCCTTTACAGAAAGAGTACAGACTCTACTCCTAACGGTGCAAGTTACCTCCCAGGATCACTGGGGAACTTGAAAAATGATATTATACCAAGGCCCTGCTCACAAAAATTCTGGATACAATTGGACAGGCAAAGGGCCTGGGCTTTAATATTTCTGAAAAGCTCCCCAGGTGACACTGAAGGACAGCTAGGAGTGAGAACCACATAGAAGAGGGAACAATTTGTATAAATGACAGTTTCGTGTTTGGGGCTTTTTTTTTAATAATGGGTTTGAAAACTAGGCTGACTTCTACCAGCATCCAATAATCTCCTAACTATTGTGCCTTTCCTGGATGCTGGTGTTTGCTCTCCTATAAAGGCCTAATTTAATGGCATCCCGGAACTGGTAAATCTTAGGCTAAGAAGCTCTTCCAGAAAGAAAAAAAAGAAAAAAGTGGCCAGCAAAGCAACTCCTGCAGTCAGTACAGGTCGAGAAGACTGAATTCATTTTTCTTCAACTTCTCTGAAACATTCAAATAAGATCTCCACTTTGCCAGTACAGTGGTTCCCCCCCCAAAATTACATGACTTGTCTCATGATCGGGGAGAGTGAGAATTACAATTTAAGTCACCATTCTCCTAGATAAACCTCATCTGCCAATAGAAAAAAAAATGTACATACATATATACATCTGCATGCTTTGTGGCAGTGGTAAAGAAGATATATCTATGTACACACACACACACACACACACACACACACACACACAAATCCAGTATTTTCATTTGGCCATGTATTTATTTGTTCTACCTTATGGATATTTACCATCACAGACCAACCCTGTCCCTGATAGTAATTCTGAAGAAGTTCATAAATTAAAAATTACACTAGTGAGTTTGCTTTTCCCTTAAAGTGAGGCTTAATGGATCTATTACAGTAATACGGAGGCACGCACACTGAAATGAGCAAGCCAGTTGGCCAGTTTCAAGTAAAACCCAATGAGCACTGCGTGAACACCCCGTAATGCAACATTTGGTTGGGACAGACAGAACACAGAGCCCCTGACCGTGAGGAGATTACCATCCAGTGAGCCTGGCACAAACAAAGCTAGCCCAAAAGATTTCAATAAGAAGACACAGATCCCAAAGACGGTTTCTCGAGAGGAAGACAGAATGAGTGAAAGTAAAGAGGCTAAAATAAAAAGCAGTGAAGGCAAGCAGAGGGATTCCCTTATTCACTGAGGATACGGTAATGGAGCACCTACTGTGTGCTACACACAGGGCAGAGAGGCGGGAACACTGCCAGGTGTCCTGCTCCAGGGGCCAGGCTAGTGACGGGGAATGCCAGATAAATGCCTCTGCACCCCGAGGGGCTCTGAGAGAACAGGTCCAAGGGGCTGGGGGCGAGAGGGAGTGGATGAAAATCATAGGCCAGAAAGTCTTTACAGCAAAGATGAAATGCAATGGGCTTTGTAAGATTAGTAAGACCGTACCAAGCACCCTGGATGGGAGGGGAGAAAAGATGATTTATGATCAAGAAAAAAGTGCATGCAGGCATGGGATTGTGAGCGCCAAGGTAGCTGCGGCTTGGCAAGAAGGCCAGTGGATGTGGGGGACCTGGGTGGAGGCCTGGACGGGAGAGGCAGAAAGGCAGGCAGGTCTCTTATGGCACCGCTAGTAATTAACGATGATCCCAAGAGCCACATGGCGAGTGTCTCTGATGGAACACCGTCTCCTGGGGATGCCAGTGCCTATTTCTCAAAATATGAGTGCCATGGTCGAGTGGGTCTGAAAAACGTTGGGTTGGGCTCAATTAAATGGTCCCTCAAATGCAGGAAATGACGGGGTCCATAATAGCTCATATATATGTGATTCCATAAAATACAGGTCATAATGGAGACATGTTTGACCCCAGAAGCCCTCTGCCACAGATCCATCTAGAGAGGCCAGTGTGATTTGGACTCACTTGGGAGAAGTTACGGGAGGTGGCAGGAGAACTGAACAATGCTAAGGTGGGAAAAGACTGGAGAAAACAGGCCTTTCTAAAGACTGCTTTTTCTGAGTAAACGTCTTTAAGTATTAATCACACTAAATTCAGTAAAATGCTTACTTGACACCAGTATACCCCTCTGGAAACCTTCATACAATGTTGTAACATCATCGTAGTAACACACCAAGGTCTCGTCACTGGTGAGAATTGCTGACCTCCGTGCACCTCCACTACCCTGTGGGAAAAAGACAGCCGGACACGTTAGACGAAAAGCAATAAAACACAAGCCTGTGGGGGGCGCTGGGGAGCAGCTGCTCAGTAAGGGTCTGTTGAAGAAACTGCTGTACAGGGGCCAATGGTGTGCAAATATGCATCACTCACTTGGGAACAAGGGCGGCTTTGGTGAAGCAAGGCCGCGACCAATGGCAGTCAGAGGATCCCTGGGGCAAGGGAACTCTTGAGGAGAAAAGAAATGAGGTTCACAGACCTCTCAGCATAGGTCCTGCTAACAGGCCAGACCGAGTGGGAGGGGCAGGACCCTGGCACGACCACCCCCGCAGGGGGCTCTCACACGTGGCCTCACGGCACAGGGGGCAGGCCTCGTGGCCACGCCTGTGGAAATGGCACGCCATTTGCTTTGACTTCCAGCTTGTTCTCTCTATTCTTTTTGAAATTATCCCCACTGTTTTATCTCCGCCATCTACGCTGGAATCTAGACGTAACGTCAGCTTCCCACACAGGATCTAATCCTTACAATTACTGGCTACAACATATGTGGATATTACAGACACACCCTCACAAGTTTGGTGTGCAGCACTTGGAGGGATGTGGCGTCACTGGGCACCCTTCTCTAAGCTGTCTTCACCTGGGGTGCAGGGAGCACACTTGCTACGCGGAGGTGCTCTCATGTCGTGAAGATGACGCAGTGTCCAGCTTCCTGGGGTGGCAGAAGTCGCCTTAAGAGGTCCTCAACCTGTGAGCTTCTGGGGCCACAGAGATACAGCAAGGGGTCCAGGCATACAGGAACCCCAAGCACTGATAAAGCACAACCTACATGAGGCCAGAGGGTTCTTCACATTTGCACAGGAAAGTATTTCCCTTTCTTGGGGGAAATTAAACAACGATGCAAGGGCTTTTGCTGCCACAGAAAGGGCTGATTACAGGGGGAGAGAGCATTTGTGGCTTGAAGTTTCAAGGAAGAAAACAGGAAAGTCTCTGTGGAGAAGGGGCAAAGGGCTGGGTCAGAGAGTGGATAGCGTGGGCGGCAGAGCTGCGTTGGGAATGTGTTCCAGTAGATTCCTTTTATAAGATGGGGACTGCCAGGTATGTTTCGATGGATTCTTTCTCTTCTCTTCCTTTATTAGGATTCTTCACTCCTCCTGCCACACTCCTTCCCCTACGTTATCATTACTTTAAAATGTTCAACAGTGCACAAGTATATCAAGGGGGAAATAATGACAGGTCCTCATTAACACCTGGTGAGTTTATAGACTTTTTTCCCCATGCTTATATAACTGCACACATGCTTTCAATAGCTACAGTATGCTGGGGATGTGTGTTTAATTCTTGATCTAAAACTGCTGATTGTTTTCTGTAGTATGTGTCACCCAGTCATCTATTCTAATCACCAGTCTTCTCTGTCCTGGAAGAAGCTTTCTAATATCTGAAGTCATCATCCCAAACTTAACTGCCAGCTACAACAGTCTACAAGGCAGTATTTTTGTGTGTGCGTAATGATAGAAAACCTCTTCATTTTAGATTCATGCATTGCTATTACTTGAAGCTCTGAGTCTTCTTTCTTTTCAGTAAAGTGGGGAAACCAGGGATGTACTTCCAAAGTAATTTTTAGAGCAATAAGAAATTTCCTGTAAAGTAAGGATGTGCAGACTCTAACTCATCCTAACTCTAGCACATCTAACTGTAATGCCAGCCCTTCTCATCCTATTGCTTTACTCTAACAAATATTCAAAATAAAAATACAAGAGCAGTTTTGTGGCTTTATAGTAAGCATCAGATTTCAACCCAAGAAATCATTAAAAAGACCCAGGGTGCATCATGGCTCAGGAAAGAAGAGAAAGGCTCAGGAGAGAGAATGAATAAAATGGAAGGAGTAAAAGAGCTGCGAAAGGAAGAGGTGTGTCTGGTGAAAAGGAGGCTCTGCCATAGTAGCTGCCTGCAGTGGCCTGACCCACTTGCTTGTCAGCACGGCGCAGATGCAGGCACAGATGCAGGCAGCCTAGGGCAGCCTCCTAACAGACAGGTAGGAATGGTGGTGCCTCTCCACCTATCTTCGCACTCATTCATTCTTGGTATTCCTCAAGGCTACCTCTGCAAGGGTGATACCCCCCGCCCAGTGCCGAGGAGTTCCCACTGCTGTCAATGGGGCAGATGTAAATCCAGTGAATCTGTACAGAGCTTGTTCTGAAGGAGCCTGCATGTTATTTTTCCTTGACCCCAAGGACACGGGGAGCACTGACTAAGCAGAAAACCACAAAAGAAGTCAGAGTGGACAGACAGGAGGTCGGACTGGAATCTCAGAAGCAGGGTTCACCCTACACCTAAGGCCCAAAAAAGGACATTCTGGAGAGTACCGGGTCTAAGTAAGGAAAGCAAATTGACCAGTCCCATGCCAGATCTGCTGAGTTGGCAACTCTGTGGGCAGGGGTGGGGAGGTGGCGGAGGCAGCCAGCCATCTCTGTTTCAGCAAAACCTTCAGGGATCTGGTGCACAGTGAAGTGCAAAGACTAGGGAACGCTTCAGAAAGAAATCTACGAGTGTGAACCCTGCACAGAATAGGATGGAGGGGGAAAGAGGAGCCAGAGAAATAAACTACAGCAAGGCTTTGGCTAACGTCATTTTAGCCAATGTCATTTATTATAACATTGATGAATAAAACAATCACCTCCCAGAGGGAGCCCTTGTGTGTATGGAGTACCCATATCTTGTCCAGGGTTGGTTCCTACCATATACCCTGAGCTGCCGAGAAAGAACCCTGAACTGCATATGTGGGTTGGAAAATGAATGAATGGCTGAACACCAACACTTGCTAGTATTTCAAGTATGTGGGTCTTTATTTAGAAGGCCAGTGATTTTGTGAACATAGGGACTTAATTATCATTTATATCAATTAGCCTATGGTAATATTGGTTTTGTTTGCTGTCATTTCACTTAAAGTTGCAGTTTCCAAGAACCTACTGATGATGTTAAGTGAAGACATACTGTATATGGGCCTGGATTAGGGCCTCGGCAGAGGGAATGAGTAAACTGGCAATGGCGGAAGCACCCCAGTGCTAATGAATGGAATTAGGGAACTCACTGGGTGTAGAAGAAAAGAAGGGGCTGAGTCAGAGGGCTGACAAGACAGAGCTTCCATTTTATCAAAAAGAGAAGACTGGGGAGATCCGAGAAAGACATTAAGTTTCTCACTGGCTATATGGTGACCATATCCCTTCACGATAGTACATCATCTTTCTCAGTTCTATTGTGAGAATCACTGATTTAGAATATAATTTTATAACAAGTTTTGGTGAGGGAATTCTTGGTTCAGGTTAATTTTTTGGTGCTATATAATCTTCAGGACTTTAAGAAGCATGGAGGTAAAACAACCATATCCAAGTGAGAGATGTGAATAAAGCCATATCTTGACAAAGTAGCCCGAGAACTAGACGCTTGTTATTATTATAATTAGCAATTAGAACAATTTGCAAAAAATTGAAGATGAAGTAGTGAATGAGTTCATGACAAAAAAAGGAACACTGATTTAAGGCATAGGTAAAATTGGGTAAAAGGTCACACTGTACTTATTTGTAAGTCACACTCCATAAATCTAAGGAATGAAGTATGGGAGTGGGGCACTAAACAACAAAAATTTGTTCTTGGAAATCTGTTGCTTTATGAAATGATCACAAGTTCCCCTAAAGAGTTATCATTTCGATGTGCATATATGTTACCATAATTCTGTCACTACTGGGTGTTAGCAACTTCAGTTATCCCTCTAAAGCCTGGTAAGGATTTCGTGTAACCACTGGAGCTCAAAATGTCAGAAGGTGACACGAAATTGAGCCATTTCAAAAGCAGGGTGATTTAATAAGTGGGTTAGTCAAGTATATGTGGCTAATTCTAGCAACAACAATTTCAATGAAAAAAATACTTAAATTTGGCCTTCTGACATAACCTACGACTGGGGGCGGAAGTGGGGGTTTCCTCTGTGCTCAAGAAACAGGTAGTGTGAAGCTGACACCTCCCTCACCCCCCGCCATCGCTTGCAGGAAATCAGTCATTAAGGTTATGAGTCAGGAAGAGTGATGGGCCTTTTATCTCTTTGGTTAAATAGAGACTTCTTTAATGTGGTTAATTTTCCCAGTTTAAAAAAAATAAAGGATTATGAGTTAAACACATTACAGTCAAATCAGCGGTCACGAGTATATTCTGTAACATCTATAGAAGCCAAGGTTCCCCTTGACATCATTCTCCCCAAGGGGGTTGAATTAGGAAATAAAAATTCGAGCTCCCTTTGGGGGCAGTTAGGGCAGGACAAGGGTCAACATATGCCTCATCAAGACTAGATGTCTTGGTTGTATTTGCCAAAAAAAGGAACACCGTGAAGGGGAGAGACAGTTTGTGCTACCCCTGTATTTCCACGCAAAAGCAAATGACATCTTTGAGGATTTCTCTAGGGGACACAGAGGCCAAAGCTCTACCAATGGTGGACCATTGAGCCCAAACTATAAAATGGATATCTCTGGCCATAACAGTCCAACACCCACTGTGTTACTATCACTTATTCCCTATGAGGAGAGGAATGGCAGAGGGGGATAGGAAGAGGAAGGGAGACAAGAGGGAAAGGGAGAAGAACCGAGTAACTTCTAGAGACTGGTGCAGACTTGGCTGGATTTTGATGTTAAATCCATCTGTAGAGACAAAAATAGCATGTGGAACCACAGTCCTGGGGGTTAAACATGACTTTTTGTTTATTCTAGTACCCCCTGTGTAAAATATACTCCTCTGAGCAGTTACATTTTAAATGCATCTTTTCCTGCCCAGACCACCTCGTCTGCTTTTTTTAATAAACAGGTAGGAACTTCTTTCCCATCCAGTGAGCTCATGAGAGCCTATGGCCAGCCGTTCTCCTCTCAGCAACACTAGACCTGGAGATGTCACACTAGGACCTTTGAAGGTAGCCACTAGGTGACCCTCCCAATTCCAGTTGCTGAATGATAATGAACAGACCCTCCCGTTACGCTGAACTATAAATGTCACAGGATAATTGTGAACATGGGTTCACTATTCACGCTCACGGTTTAACTAGCTGTCACTAGCTAACTTCCCAAAATCCTCTACACTCAAGTGAGCAAAGGAGGGCAGAACCATCAGGGTAACGACAAGTGCTGGTTTTGCCTGCTAAGTGCAGAAGGACGGGAAGTGAGTGAGCATTTATTGAGCACCTGCTAAAGGTCAGTCTCCTCATGGGTGAGAACACAGATGAGGGGGAGACTCGCGCTTCTCAATCCCACATCTCGCCAGTGGGGCTGAGCTTCAATCTCAGTTCAGAGGGACATCTGGGTATGTTTAGAGATTTGCTTTAGGGCCCACTAGCGGGTTCAGACTTGCCCACACACTGCTCTTCCTCATCTTTAGGGTGACAGGGCCAGAACACAGGTGCCCAGCTGGATATTTTGGTTCTTCAACACTTTCCTCACCCCTCCTTCATTCTCCAGGGTTCAACTTCCTGAGCCGCCCACTGCCCCAAGGGGAGGACTTGCTGAAGGGTTGGGAGGAGGCAGGCACATTTTAATCGCACCACTGGAAACCATCAGCCAACCACGGACAGGGAAACGACATCCTCCCACCTCAGTGCAAGAGAAGAAGGTTGAGTCACCACACCCAAATGCCCTCAAACACAGGGACCCAGCAAAACCCGATGGCTACAGCAGCTCTACACTTAGGAAATGCCAGTGTTCCGCTTCACTTTGGCCTAGTCTGGCCGGACCCAGTCTCTGCGTCCTACCCTTTTGGGCATGAGTGTAAAGTGGGGCTTTATGTCAGGAGGGTAGGAAGGCCGCTGGGGGTCATTTTTCATTCAGTAGAGGCTGACCCTGTTTGAGAGAGGCTATTTTTAAACTAAAATAAGTAGTCTAGCACACATTTCTGTCATTTATGTGTACATGTTCCCCGCCTACTGAAACCTGTGAGAAGTGGTATCTTTCACACAAATTCAAACTGTGCTTTCAGACCTGCTTTATTGCATTGCTATAGGGCAAACATGGACATTTTCTTCCTGATTAAAGCAAAATTGAAAATTAAATTTTTTTCCTTTCTTTTTTAAAGATTGTATTTATTTTTGTGTAGAACTGGGGTGTAGGGCAGAGGTGTGGGGAGTGAGAGCATTCACTAGAGACAGAGTGGGGAGCAGAAAAGGAAGATTTACTGAAATCCACTGCTGAGGGGAGCAGTGGGTGAGACAGGAGAGGTCGGCTGTAGCATATGTGGGTCAGCACCCTGGCCGGGGATCAAACTCAGGCCGCAGCAGTGGGAGTGCTGAGGCTTTCCCTCTAGGCCACCAGGGAGACTCCCTAAACTGTTTTTTTTTTTTTTTTCTAAAGCAATCACTTTTCTTTCTTGGAATTTCTTCTATGATTTGGTCATGGCACAAAGGTCAGAAAGTGCCTCAGTCCTGGGGAGTGCCAGGCCTCACCTGGCAAAGCGTCTCACCGAGGGGCCATTGCTTTTGTGACGTGTGCTGACACTGCTACCACCTCATTCAAGTCTCTAGTCACTTCAAGAAGGCAGACATGTGTAACCACAGAGAGCAACTCAGCTAAGTTTGCTATGATGGGAGTTTAGCAACGAAAAGTAAGTTCGTGGAGGTTCTCAAAGCTTGTCATCAGGAAGCCCGTTAAGTTTCAGGAAAGGTGCTGAAGCTACCTAAAGGAATGAAGATGCTGATTTTTACAGACTGCTCGAGTAACTTTCTGAACGAAAACACCCTCTCCAAGTCCGTTTGCTTCTCCCACCCCTCCTCCCCAACTGCTAGGGATGCTTACTGAAAATGCCCTCAAATGCTGTCACATTTTTCAGGAAAGCATGTTAGAAAATTCTTTGAGTGACATGGCAGCAAAGTTGCCAGGGGCAGGGTTGCCAACCTTTGCTCACATCTTTTTTTGACCACACATGCAATTATTCTGCAATCAGGAACAGGAAAGACCAGGCAGTGGGGAATAGCGGCTGAGAACCCACAAGTCCAGATGGTAAGTAAGTGAAAGTTAATGCCTAAAAACAGTCAACATTCACACAAGGATTGGAGAGAGCAAGAAGGTCCGAGCATCCAAGCAGGAGATTCTCCCATAGTCTCACATGGATTGTTCTGACGTTTTCCAGGATTATATACATGGGTATGTTTACAGTTGTGTTTACAAATGCTGGCAGAAGCAACTAGACTCCTAACATTTCTTCCTTCCCCTTAGTGTTCACAGGCTACCCTACCTGGTTCAAATGCCCCCTCTTACAGGTGGTTTTGCCACTCTCTCTACTGACCCACCAGGCCCAAGGCACTGGTGTGACCTGCTTTTCTTCCCAGGTCTGTGCTAGGAGCTTCCTCATCTTACCTGTCCCTTTTCCTCCCCCTATTCCATCACTACCTCCAGATCCATTTGCCTACACGTCCATTTCAAAAAAGCTTGCTCCTGGGTTTAGAGACCATAGCCACCAATTCTCCCAGTTTATCTAGAAGATAAAATCTTTTCTTGTTATCCAGGTCTGTGTTTATCCCCCTGGCCCCCATAGAAGAGCCCTGTTTATAGTACTACTTTCAACAACTGTAATGAAGATAGCAGAGCAGAGTTCTAGATCTTCCACAAATTGTATGATATAACTTCACCTCTTTGGACTCAGTTTTGTGAGGGTTAAAAAAGAAGGCCTTCCTGGGAGGAGAAAATGAACTTTTACAGAACGTTTACTCTGCCGCCAGACACCGCACACACCTAGCGATGCAGCCCTAACAACACTGAGGGAGGGAGGTACTGTCGCTTCTGTTTTCCAGATGAGGACGCTGAAGGTCAGGGAAGGCTGCTGAACTTGCCCAAGGCTGCCTGTTCTCAGCAGAGAAGCTGGCCCAGCCTCTGGCACGTCTCTTGGCCTCTGGGGTCCCTCCAGGCTCCAGCGCAGTCTCCTGTTCCCCTCCACTGCACCTACCAAGGTCTGAGCCGTGCCCAGTCCCAAAGGTCCTCAAGTCACACCAGTGAAGGTCACCTTCTCCAGGGGGACATGGGATCTCAGGCTCAGAGGAAAGAAAAGGCGAGCTACAATTGGACACCCTGCTGCTCATTCACTGAAAGACATGACACACACACACACACACACACACACACACACACAAACACACCCATCCACCGCTCAAAGTTATGGGGAACAGCAGAAAGACTTGTTTCAGGTTGGGAGCAGCAACTGCAGACAAGGGGACACAGCTCTCTAAATAGGAATTTGCTCAAACCAGGCTTAAAAATGTAAGAAAGCTCTTTTGGCTTCCACCCCAACTTCAGCATCTCTGTCCCACTCCATTGCTTATGCTTTGACTGCCTTTTCTGCCATAGGTCTTTACCACCCCGAATTTTTTTTAAAGATTTATTTTTGCATACAGCTGGGGTGCAGGCCAGAGGTGTGGGGCAGCGAGAGGGTTCAGCAGAGACAGAGTGGGGAGCAGAACAGGCAGATCCACTTAAGTACACTGCTGAGGGGAGCAGTGGGCGAGGCAGGAGAGGTCTGCCACGCCATGTGGGAATCTCCCCGACAGGGCATCGAACCTGCGCCGCAGCCACTGATAGCTCCACAGCGCTGCGCTTAACCTGTTGCACCACCAGGGAGGCCCACCACCCTGATTTTTTAGGGGATTTTAGAAGCTGTAACTTATGAAGAACCTTGGTGCTGTTTTCTTTTTTTTAAGAGTGTAGCTGGGAAACTGCTGTGTGGGCAGTGAGGCAGCCAAACCCAAATGCATACTCCTCTCATTTTAACATCCATGTACAGTTGTGGGATGAAAGGGTGAGCAGCTGTGTCTATAAAGGGGAGGATGAACAGGGGGAGGGACAATCAGTGCTTACTTGATTTCAAAGTGGGAACAAAGCAATATCATTTTATTCTGGTGACCAGACCCTAAACAGTGCAAGATATACAGGGTCTTGGTTAAAACTTAATGAATTAAGTTCCTCTTCCTACCACACAAGCTCATATGATGATGCTAGCTATATAAAAGCATCTGTAATTACTAAGCATCATAACTGCAAAGTTAATCTTAAATTCAATAGTTTAAGTTCTTTTTTAGAATTGCAAAGCAAATTAAGTGTCTATTCCTAAGACCTACAAATTCTCAAAATCAGAGCTAAATCTATTTTGATAAGCAAAGAGAAAAATCAGCAAACTCATACACCAGGCAGTGAAATTACGGATTTTAAATTTTCTTTTTGCTTATCCGTAATTTTAAATTGTTCTACAAAGAAACTTTATGATTATTTTAATAAGCCTCAATGACTTTATGCTAAACTGGAATTTCAAAATCATACTCTAAGTACTTTCACAATTTCTTATACAATAAGAATCAGGCTTTTTAAATGTACAGTCACTGCTAAGTTATAAATATCTTAAATCTGCACAAGTGCCCTGTTCAGAGCGACAGAAACTGCTAACATGAGCTGCCAGGTCCTCTGGCAGAAGAGAAGCAAAGCCCAACACCTCACACGTATACAAAATTCAACTACTCATTACTGGCCATGTGATTAGCTGAGGGAAAATATTAAGTTCTCTTTACCTTATAATACAAAGTCAACTTTCCTTAGCAGTAGTTCAGTTCTATTTTTACATTTTGACTTGAATTCGACTGACATATCTATATATTTTAAGAGTTTCACATTTGTGGAGCCAAGCACTACGACCCTCCACGTAACACGCAGCGGCGAGCACTCTCCTCCCCGCGGCCATCAGGCCAAGAAGGGAAAGGCCTTCACCTGTGCATCTAAAAGCAGGAAATGAAGCGATTCTCTCTTTCACCACATTCTTCTTGTATATATGTTGAAATGCTGAAAACGAATACTTGCTTTGGAGAGGAAAACAAGAAGCTACAAAGCATAGAGTGAGTGATGAGATAAGACACCAGGAGAAGTGGGCTTTTCATCTTTTCAACCTTGAAAAGGCTTTTTAGTGACCCTGAAAAGAGATTCAGAAGGAAAAGAAGGCAAGGGCACTGAAAAGGCACATCTTGAAAGGGTCTTTGAATTTTCCAAGATGAAGCCCTAACTGGGGAACATACACTGTGGTCGAATTTTCATAACGATGACGGCGTGACCTTTCATTAGTCCAAGTTACAGGCACGCAGGGCATGCAACAGCCCAGCCTCAGGTGCCTCCTGAATGTCATTGTTTCTTCATGTCCTGTGCTAAAACCTGCAGCCAAGTTCCTAGCCTAGCTTTATCCTATTTGAACTCCCAGAGTCCCCTTCAACAGCTAGGGGATGTCTTCTAATATCAAATGTAAGACAAGTGAAAATCTTCTTTCTGTAACAGTTGACACCCTCCTTTCTTCTGAAATATGAGCCCTGTGAGAGCAGGAACCGGTGCCTGTCCTTTTCCTTCGTGGAATCCTCTAGGCCTACTGCAGAGCCCAGCACAGGGCAGAACATGTGGTTTCTGGAATAAGCCTGGGGGCCAGTGGACAGACAGCCAACCAACACCACTTCATTTGCCTCTCTAATCTGTACTTTGGCCTCCACTTCCATTTATCACCATCAGACAACTGCCGTTTGCTGAGTACATTTTGGCTCAGCAATACTTGACACTATTGTGTTCTGGGCCAATCTCTCATTCAATGAGGTTTGACTCATCTGGGGAAATGCAGGGAAAGCCCCCCACCCCCCCGACTTACCGGCACCTCCACCGACTGCATGGAGAGGTCGCATGGTGGCTTCAGGGCTTTAGGCCTCGTGGCGTACCAGAAAGTGGTGAGCGCTGCAAACGCACCGAATCCCATGAGTGTGTTGGTGGGAAGAGTGCGGACGTACTGTCGGAAGTCAATCAGCTCTGGCATTCGAAAATACCGGAACAACTCGTGGGCTTGCATTGTCCTGTGTTGGTGGTTCCTTAGGCTGAACTCTGTCAGAAGAGAACAATATGCTCATTTCATGAAGGCAGGACTCTTCCAGAATTCCCAAAGGGCAACCATCTGACTCAATGGCTGGCTGACCAATGAAGGCACTGAAAGATTTAACCACAGTGGAATGGTACAGGCCTTTTGCTGGCTGTCCAATTTCACTTGTCAAAAACACTTTCAGGGCCTCCCTGGTGGCACGATGGGTTAAGCCCAGCGCTGTGGAGTTGTCAGCGGCTGCGGCGTGAGTTCAATGCCAGCCTGGGGAGATTCCCACATGGCTCAGCAGACCTCTCCTGCCTCGCCCGCTGTCTCTGGTAAACCCTCTCACTGCCCCACACCCCTGGCCAGCACTCCAGCTTGTATGCAAAAATAAATAAATCTTAAAAAAAAAATTCAGTATTCATTTTACTTTTATTTTTCTGTGTCAACAATTGCAAAGCAAATTGTCTATTCCTAAGATCTACAAGTTCTCAAAATCAGAGCTAAATCTATTTTGATAAGCAAAGAACTCATACACCATAGTATAATGTGGTTAATGAGAACCTGACACCAGATCTTACTCAAAGAATTCTTGACATAAAATGCCCAATCCTTGCCATTTAATGCCCACATTAAAAAGATTTTACAGAGAATTCTTGCCATAAAATGCCCAAATACATTTAGAACTCAACTTCCTAAAGGGCCCCCAGCCTGTTTCCACTGCCAGCAACTAGGACACCTCAGTCATGAGTGTCCGAAAAGATTGCCCCTCAGGGTCATGCCCTCGGCACAGGCATTGGAAGAGGAAATCTCTAGACAGGGAGGGGGCCAGCCCAAACCATGGCCCAGATGGAAAGCAAGATGGCCATCACCTGGCTTGCCTACGGTCGTTGACCATGAAGAACCCATTGTGGGCAGCTCGTTTTGGACAGCTGGCACCACTGTGGTGACCCTGGCCTAAAAGACCAAGGGTGACGATCTCATTCCCTTACCCTGGTCCCCCACCTTCCCAAGATGACAATAATCTAAGTAGGGCCATCTCTACACGCCAAAATTCAGCTCAAAGCAGCTATGGAAGCCAGACCTTCATCCCACATAGATTTGCCACTGTCCTCTTGAGAGAGGGAGAAATGCCAGGATATTGCTACTATGATTGAAAACTAAGACCCCACTCCTTGCCCAGCAGGCTTAAATAGATGAGGGTTGCCATGGAACTGGGACATAAGGCTGATCACGTTGACCATGACCTGCAGAGCTTCAGGAACGCAGCAGCATGTCAGGCACATTCTCTGTCAAAGGTGAATGCCAAGACAAGACATCCTAGCAAATAAATGGCACAAAGTGGCACCCCAAGAGAGTATAAAAGAGAGACTCAAGCTCTTCTTTAGGTGCAGATGACATCTCCTGTCTCACCCCCTGCTCCCTTGGAGTATAGTCAATAAATCTGCCTTTTCTGTCCTTCAAAAAATATATAAATGAAAAATAAAATGCCCAAATAAGTTCTCTTCCATCTAATCAAATACACCCAACTCTTACTGTCACAGTTACTGAAGAGAAGAATGAAGAGGCATGAAGAAACCCAAGGCACTAAAAGCCCTCTGTTTCCACTTCTTCCAACAAATCTCAGAACAGGTTCCCCGACTGGTCAAAGAGACCAATATAGACGTTGGGTATCTCTGCTTTCCCTCTTTGTACCATAAAAGCAGAGATATTAATATAGGGAAACCAATCGTTGGTTATTCTGATAAAATGATTTCTTTTATATTCCTCAAGATACTATAGCTAAAAAAAAGAATTAACTGGTATGCATCAATTTTAAAACCAACCATCAAATATTGAGAGAGTATGTTCAGTACATACAGTACAGTGAGAAAGTTTAGAACAGTATATAAGATTCCAAATTCCAAGACAAAACCTGCCTCTCCAGCTTATTGGCTGTATAATTTGAGATAAATTACTTCACTTCCCAGTGTCTTAATTTCCTTATCTATAAATGGATACTTTAAAAAGTACCTATATCTCATAGATCTTTCATAATGACTAAATGATTCATGTCAAGAGCTTAGAATTCATGAGGCAACAGACAGTGCTCAATAAATGCCAGCTATTACTAATTCCTCTACCAATACTCCGTGATTAGTCTTACATGAGAACAGTAAGGTACAAAAGCAATAAAAAATGGCAATTGACCACAAGAAATTTACACATAAAATAAAGACGCCAAAATATGCAGAAGAAAATTAGATGCCAGCCTATAATAAAATCTCAAATTGAAAGTTACAATTTATATACATAGCCATATAAAAAAATAAGTATGCAGTACACATAATAACTAAGAATAATCCTAATTAGAAAATTATTGAATAATTGCCCTAGAGTATGTCTGGCAGTAAAAGAAAGAAAATCATAATAAATGATCTGAAATACTTTACTCAAAAACTCTTGGCCATGCAACAAGTGCCTACATTTAACTACGAGTTCGGATGGTATTTGTGAGCTACTGGCTACATGGTCTTTATAACCCCTGGGTCACAAAAGTGGAAATATTTTTCTGTCTTCAGATATAGAAATACTTTTTAAGCTTAAAAATACAGCGTCTTTTTTTATAGAGTAGCAGAATATCAAGTGTTTTCACTCACCATCAAGCCTACAGGAGGCAATATACTGCATTTATTCTGCTCAGCTCAGCAATCTTATGCTTAATCAGCTCTGTGTTGGACTATACCACATACTTACCCCCCCCACCCCCGCCAGACATCCCGAAGAAATTTCGAGGTTGAACATGACAACAAAGAAGGAACAGATAAGGAAATCCTTCAGGTCATAATTCTGGAGAGAAAGAACCACACTTACAAAACCACTCACCATAAGGGCCACCAGCAGCTGACTGCTAGGTGACACACCACTGCAGAAACAGAAAAGGCAGGGAGGCTGGGGGTGGGGCAGGGGCTGGGAGAGCTCAGCCGGTGCTCACCCAGCTGGCCGGCCAGCCAAGGTCTCTCAGGGCATTAGTCACATGCCGAGGCCTGTGCTGCTGCCCACTGGGCTAAAGGCAACTAGCAGACAAAATCCATACTGGACTTCCCAGGAGAATGGAGGGTGGAGGATGGGCCAATGAGGAGCTGGGAGCAGAGTCACCCCACTGCTCCACCCACGGGCAGAGATAGGCATCATTTAGTGTCACTGCCAGTGCCAGTATCGAAAACACACACTGTTTTATTTCTGTTTGCTTTGCCAATAAAAAAAGACAATGGGCACAGTTTGAAATGAACAATCAGATGTGGGGTGGTGTGTCAGGCCAACATAAGACACACCAAGGAAGAGACAGATGGACGAGAGCACACCCACAGCAGATGAACTCATAGGACTCAAGCTCCTGGGGCCACTGAGCACTCAGTGTGTGTCAGCCGCTAGCTGGAAGCTGCTGAAATCCTGGTCCAGGCTCTCAACGAGCTAACCCATAAGATGAAACTGGCACTATCTGCAAGGCAGGGTAAGGGTTACCCAAGACCCAGTGATCAGAGAAGGCCTCTCTGAGGAGAGGATGCTTTACACCAAGATTCTAAGGCTAGGCAAGCAAATCGAGTCCAACAGGCCCTGCGCGGGTCAGATTTCACGAACAGTCCTGCAGCCCTACAAGTGCAAAGCAAGTTCGGGAATGCAACGTGCAGCCTGCCTCCCCCCAGTCGCTGCCTTCTTTCTGGCTGTCTCACTCCTCCCACAGCACTGTGTCTGAGCAGGAGCTGCCCAACCCTTACACATGTGCCCATCCCCTTCCCTCCCGACAGCCTCTGAAACAATTTCCATAAAACCTAGATTGTGGGAAGGCTCAAGGGGTCAGTCAACAGAATCACAACTCAGTGTGAGGAGAGCACATAATTCCTCTACAAACAAAGACAGTCATCACCAGGCAATTCATTTTTTCTATTTTAAGCATCAACAGTAGTCAAGCCATAGATAGGATTATGCTAAGAAAGAAAAAAAAATCTTTCTAGGGGAAAAAACAATGTCTAGGAAATAAATTATTTTTAAAAACTTCAGAAAATGACAGATTTGGTAGCAAGAACATTTTTATTAGATATTAATCTGTAATGCTAAGGGTTTAAGTGCTGCCAAATTCTTATCTTTAGTGGGTGATAATGACAAGTTACAACAGTTTAATCCATGCCTCTTAGCTGGTAGCCAGGTAACAAACTGCAGAACAGCTTCACTGGGCGAACTGGTTAAAGACACACAGGAAAACTACAGTCTGAGCAATGGATAATTGAGACAAAACCTCCAGTAGGCGCATGTACATAGCAGTCCTTAAGTATGAGACAGACACATCATACATATTTTTCTTTCTGCTTAACTTATTAAGGAAAAGGTGTTTGGGTTTTTTAGGGATAGAAGCAGACCTAGGTTCAAAGAAAACCAGCCACCATAAACATAGCCTTTATATCCTGTGGGTGAACACGAACACCATGCTTTACGATAACCCACTGGTCTCTGAGAAGTATCAAGACTCATGTAACCTGCCTACAAATAGTTAAAATGCAGACAGGGTTTACTGTTGCACCAGGAGCATTCTAGTTGAGATGTATTTTTAAAATTCTTTGAAAAGGAAAAATTCACATCATCTTATCAGGAAGCTCGTAGCCAGGTATATATAATCATGCTGCTGTTTGCTAAGAATAATAAGCCGTCAGTATTTCTGAGTCAGGAACACAGAAGACTATTGGCAGCGAGCTTCTCCTTCCTGTACAGCTACTTCTGCACACACTGACATCCTCCCTGTATCTACAAAGGTAGGTTTGCTCAGTTGGGTCTTTTGAGTTTCTATAAAGCTGGAGTCCAAAACCACACACAATGGTCAGGGAAATCTGGTGCAAGCACAGTGTAAAGAATTGGAGCAGAGGGCACCTTTCAATAGACCTGGGTAGAAACAGCCGACCAGGGCAGGGTAACAGAAGTCCCTTGCAACTGGACTGCATGACTGTCAAAAACCAGAAATCCTGGCACCTGTTCCCAAACTTTGGGAAGAATAACTAACAACACAATTAGCATGAGCTGATGTTTTAGAAAGGTTTCGTATTCTATGTCTTATCTGAATATCGGAACAAAAACACTGATGGAGAAACAGAGGCTGGAGATTTACAAGATTTGCAAGGTGTCTTCCAAGACCAGGACACCGACCCGACTGTAAATGCTTGTGTTTGCCTCACCCAGCAGTTCTTAATCTGTTGGTACGCTAGTCCTCGCCACTAAGAAGATCCAACACACTCTGTGTACGTGGGGTTCACAGTTCCCTTCAGCCCAATCCAGGGTAGGAACTGTGAGAGTAGGGGGTGCTAACGGTCCTTCCAGCATAACAACACTCCATGACACTATTTGATAGCTTGGTATCTGAAGCCCATTTTAACTCTTCACATGTTATTTACATTTATCCCATTACCCTGGCCTGTGGGTTCAAGGTCCACTGTATACAAAGGTCCACCTCTTACCATTTTGTTTGCACCAGAAAAAAAGTGTTTCAGAGCCATAGGTGACTGACAAGGGCATCATTCTCTAAGGACACACACACGCACATGCACACATACGGACACAGTTCCTGCAATTCTGCAAACTTATACTTCCATTAGCATTTTATTTTATCAGTCAGTTATAGATCACCAAACGAATGATCTGGGTAGTTACCTCCTTCTAAAGTTCCTCAAGTTTTCGTCCAGCTGAATCATACCAGTTTGATGGAATAACTCACTAGGAATGCAGCCCTCAGACAAACCCACATAAATAGCACCCTTGCCCCAGCAGCGGCAAAAGAAGAAATCCTGACATCTTTCCTTAAAGCGGCAAGCCAAGCTGGCAAGATGCTGCCATTCCTTGCTCCACCTCCTGCCCTTGTACAATGGGCTATTTACAGAGGGCTGAAAGCTCCCCCTTTGTCCCGCACTGGCTGGGCCCAGCGCAGGCCTTGGGGACGAACAAGGGAGCAGCAGCCGACCGTTGGCTGCGCGTTCAGCCTGGCGCTCCACAGCCGGTGGATGCGTGCTCCTTAACCCTGGCTGGCAAATGACCTAAAGCTAGATTTGCTTAAGCCGTCCCCTCTTGAACCAAAAGAGCAGTCAGCTCTCCCCAGAGACAGAGTGTACAGAAGCTCCAAAGAGATGCAGAGGGTACCAGGTAGAAAGGAGAGTAGAGGTCACAGTCCAAACCCCATCCCACAGATTGACCCGTGGGCCCCATGCTGGGACCAGCTCCTCATTCTGAGTCTAAGAAGGAGAAAGATCTTCTGGGAGACTCCGGGATCCGACACCACCGGCAAGGAATTAATTATTCCTATTCGCTGTCTTGAAGCTTTTCTTCCCAATTAATTTTCTTGGCTTTAAAGTAAAATTCCGCTAGCTGACCTCTGTAATGGCCTGAGACTAGGGCTGGCAGAGGTGGTTTCACAGGGACCTTTGCTACCTGATGATGTTAAAAATACAGTGACTGAAAGAGCACCCCACAAAATGATAAGACTCTAGTATGAAGACTAAAAGAGAGTTTTGGGTAATCTCTCACCTTCATATACATTACTTAATACTCATGAGGGTACAAGCTGAGAAACATTTCCAGACCCCATTCATAGGGTTTGGATGTACAACAAATAACACAAACACATACACAAACTCATGTATTAGAAAGTGGCGATAAGTACAAAAGAAATGATAAAAGAGATCACACCCTCAGCTTGAGCTGCATGCAGAAGATACACACTGAGCTGGTCCCTAAAGGAAGAGCACTACTAATCCAAGAAAATGAGCACTGCCTACAAGGACAGAAACAAGACTGAAAACAACTCCCCACCTCAGCTCTAGGGTTTTTGGCAAGTCAATTCGGAATAAATAAATCCTATCAGAGAGAAGGAAGATATTCAGGGAAGTCAGTTTGAGTTGGTTTCCTTTGAGGGTTGCTGTTTGACAGGCACTTCTGTGTCAGGCACTGTGCTAGAATGACCACGTGATGAAACCAAATCCTTACAAGAGTCCTCCCTGCATGGAGCATGTTATTACCTTCAATGCAAAGACTGGGAAAGTGTGCCTAAGTGTGGTCAAATATCCGGCCCCAACGTCACACAAGAATAGAACTAGAACCCAGGTCTGAAGGCAAAGCCTATGGCCCCATAGCAAGTGTGCAACTGAGGCACGTGGTGATTCAAATCTAGACAAAGGAGGGAGGTGATGCGGAAGATGGCAAGACGTCAAGTGCACAAGTATGGGTGTGTGGACCAGGAAGATGTGGTGTATACGCACAGTGGAATGCTACTCAGCTACCCAAAAAGAAACTGCCATTTGTGGCAACATAGAAGGAGCTGAAGGGAATGATGCTAAGTGAAATAAATCAGAAGTAAAAAGACTAATACTGAATGGTGTTGCTTACGGAATTTAGAGAAACCAAAGAAAGGATCAGACAAAGCCAAACCAATAGGAAATCCTCGAAATCTGCCTGTGGAACTGAGGGTCTCAGAGGGGAAGGAGGAAGGCTGAGAACACAGTGGGGAGGGAGCACCTGGACTGTGGCGGAGGACTGTGGGTCTCGGTGGGGGTGTGGTGTGGGACGTAGGTAACATACACCTGAGGGGTGTGATCCTCTACCTCTAAATCATATGCAATGTTGTAAACCAATGCTACCTCAAAAAAAAAAAAAAAGCCCCCGATTATACCCTTGCAAATAGATAAAGAGAAACAGAGAGGCAGGATTTGAATCCAAAGGTCCATCAACAGATGAAGGGACAAACATGGCAGAAGAACACAGTGGAATAATATTCGTCTTTTAAGAAGGAAGACAGCTGGACACACACCTTGAAAATGTTACGTGAGTGAATGAAGCCAGAGACAAAAGGACCAATGCTGTGTGATTCCACTTACACTAGGGACTCAGGACAGGGGAATTCCTAGAGCCGGATCCAGGCAGACAGGTATGGTGGGGGTACAGGCGTGCGTGGGGAATGGGAGGTACTCTTTACAGGTACCAAGTTTCTGTTTGGGATGACGAAAAATTCTGGAACTGGACGGTAGTCGTGGTGATGGAACATAGGGAATGTACTTAATGAATTGTATCGACAGATGGTTAAAACGGTAAACTGCGATGCATATTTTACCACAATAAAAAAATCTTTTTAATCAGTTAAAACCCATCAGAACATGGTAACTAAGTGTATATAAATGGAAAAAAGAGAAGGAGTTGGAGGGCCAACTTTTTGGGCCTGGGAGAATGGCGCGGGAGCAACGAAGAGCAGGACGGAGGGTGTCGGAGGAAGGCGCTTTCTGGGCTCCTGCTCTGCTTTCCAGGTGCTGAAACCCCTGCTTTCTGCCTTTGTAGAAGTATGCTCCCCCTTCACCCCCTCACTTCTCGGGCAAGCTACCCTGTTTCAACATGTCCAGTGTGGCATGCATGCCCCTGTGTGCCACTCCCAGAGCCCACCACAAAGTGCCCCCACGGCCCACATTGCCCTGCCCCTCTTCGAGGCTGTCTCCTTCACCTCCAGCTCTTTCCGGCTCTGTTTGAAGATGTCCAAGTCCCACCCAACCAGGTCGGAGGCCACTTTCTCTACTAAATGTTTACAAGACCATCTCAGTCAGAAGCAGCCACTCCGTCCTCTGAACTCCTGGAATATGCCACTCGTGGCTGTGGTGTGCGCCTCAGCACCTCCTATTTTATACTCAGGATTAGAAGCACCTCATTCCTCCTGGGCTGGGCCTTCACCCGTCTGTCTTCACATGCCCTTGGCGCTTAACATTCTGCCTTGTCCAGAACAGGTGCTTCATAAACATTTACTGGGTCACGAACGGCCCTCCGTGGTCTTTCCAATTCTCTACTGCAAGCCCCCTGCCCACCCCGAAGACATATTTAGAGAGCGGTGATTTTCCCAGGAGAAAGGGAGTACTCAAAGCGTTTCCAAAACTTCAGCATTCTCCTTCCTCTACCCCCCACGGAGTTGCTGTGAATCAGAGTAAAATCTCCCAGGTGATTTGGAAAAGGAAAAAACACCTTGAAAGCCACTGATTTAAAGGCCACATCAAAATGCTCTTCTGCCCCTATTCTCATATTGTTTTACATTTCTCAAACTGTTTTATTTATGTGTAATGTCACCCCAAGGTCAACTACGGGGTAGGGTTCTTTCTGCTCTTTAGAACCTAGTTACACCCACATTTAGACATGTGACCGTTGATCCCTTTAAAACACATCAAGGTTGCCCATGGGGAAGGGAAGAGATCAAACAAATACCTTTCTTAAGTAGAACAGCAAATGTCAGAAGAAAGGCTTCAGTTCAGAGCCTGACAACAGGGCTGGCCACTAATTTCTAAAGTGAATTTTCTATGGCAGAAAAGAGAACCCTTCAAAAGGGTGAGAAAAGCAAAGGAGCTGGGGTGCAATGGCAGGGCTCCTGTGAAGAGAACCTCCGAGAAATGCCTAGAGAGCCAGCGGGTGGCTATCTGAGATGAGAGGAATGCTGGTAGCAGGACCTGCCCCACATTCTCCACAGGGGAAAAATCCCCACCACCCTGTAGCTCTCCGCCCTTCTTCTTCACACACAGACACAAAGGCCTGACATGCACATCCAGCTGGGAAAACGTCCCTGCCGTCAGGACACACCCGACGGAGATACCCAGGTCACGGGAGAGGCCCCGTGTGGGCCAGCAAGGTGACGTTTAGGGGTCTGTCTTCCAAGGAAGTTTCTGATCAAAAAGTTCCTAAGAGGAACAAGAATTTTCCATTGTCTTCAACCACTGACTTAACGATGATAAGTGATATCTCTACAGATGGCAGCGCAGTTCACTGATAAGAGCTAGAGAAGGCAGGCATGGACACAGCAGAGGGCCTCAGTCAACCAGCTTTGCTTCAGCTGACGGAGGAAGGTGACCTACTCGTTTGACTGACCCAACCCTTCTGCAAAAACCAAGACCAAGGAGGCTTCTGTAGGTTAAGCTTCCCACTCGTCAAATGCATCCAACAAGGCAAGTTATTTCAGTTGACACTCAGCACAGGAAGAGCCCTAGTTATGTCTCTAGGTCTGCACGTTAAAGAACATTACACCATGGTCCAGGAGTATTAGGCAACACAAGTAGAGCCTGTTATAATAGCTTGAGAAGGAAACAAAATTCCTTTTGTCACTTTAATAATCCAGAACAGTCTCCACCTTACTGGCCTGGGACGCACCACAAAGCAAACCCTAAAGCAAGAGGCTCCACCAAGAGCAGGGGGGAGCACCTTAAGCGGAAAGAGGACAAAAGTCCTTTCACAAAGCCAGCACAGAGCCCGGCGGGACTGCAGCCCTTCTGCACGTAGGGTGTCCAGCGGCTTGAGAAAGTGCACACTGTGAAGGTACCAGTCCAGAGTCGCCTCGGGTGCTGGGTCCAAAGCTAGCGATGTCCAGGAGTGAATGTGGAAGAGACAGAAGAGAAACATGGAAAGAATATTAGCCTCAGGTGCCGACACTAGCCACCTGTGCCAGGTTCCTTCTGGCTGAGTCTCGATGAACCTGCATCCTCTTGAGCCAGTCACGCTGCCGGTTTAGGACTCAGAGAAGGGAAAGGGAGGAACAGGGCAACGTGGCACCCCCTTCCATCACCAACACTACGGTACCTCCAAGGGCGGCCATGCGATCTGGCACTGAGGACCAACAGCAGTGTCAACGTCCACCCGGAAACGCCAGGCAACAGCGGCACATATGAAGAAAATAATCGGAGCTCAAACAAACATCAGTTCTATCTGGTGGGCGGATAGAGATTTGTTATTTTATTTCTCCTTGTGCTTTGTATTTTTATAAATGAATTAAGATAGAGAAGATCGACTAGGTCAGCTCAGTTCATTTCCTCTTGTGTTTAATGGTTTCCCACCTGCTCCAGAGAAAGCTTCAGGAGGCAGCCTGGCCTTCGAGCCGGATGACAGCGCGGAAAGCCCCCAGACAGCCATACCTGCGCTCTCCCCGGCAGCCTGGGCCGAGCCTGGCCCCGCCGCTGAGCAGTTCTGTGCGCAGCTTCCACTTAAGGGCCCACTGAGACCAGGGTCCCCTGCAAACAAACAAATAGTACTCTGAAACTGCCAGGGAGAAACCTCTCCCTGGTCCCTTGCAAACAGAAGGCCTTCCCTGTGGGGACACAGCACTGACAATGTTGTCTTTTTTTTTCTGCCTTCAGCGAGTTTAAGATCTCAGTGCAGACAGAGATACCTGCAGGAGTCAACCAAATTATACAGACAAACGTGGTGACCTCGGAAGAAGTCAGGGGAGGGCCTGGGACTCCTGGCTTCTAGAGGAGGGAGAAAGCACTATGTATGGGCTGGAGGAGGGAGAGCGGGCTGGCCAGAGCCACAGCCAGC
Organism: Scalopus aquaticus; assembly: GCA_004024925.1. Classification (NCBI taxonomy): domain Eukaryota; kingdom Metazoa; phylum Chordata; class Mammalia; order Eulipotyphla; family Talpidae; genus Scalopus; species Scalopus aquaticus. The sequence goes on from PVIJ01004438.1 coordinate 57,433, forward strand.
ATGGCAGCAGGCCAGATGGAAACAGGCACAGGCAGGTGGGGGCGGAGAGCACCCGGAGAGCCAGCAGCGCTGGGAGCGAGGAAGAGATGGCAGCAGCAGCGGGCGGCTTAGGAACAACAGCGTCAGAAACCAGAGGCTGCGGTCACTCCGCCCCCTCCCAGGAGAGCAATGCTGTCAAAAGGCTAAAAACAGCTGGCTGCAGCAGCCGAGCCCTCCGTCCCTGTCAGAGCCCGGATGGGGCAGATCAGGACCCAGTCCTTGTCCTCAAGCGGCCCACACCACCAGCAGCTCACAGAGGTCACAGCGATCACGTATCAGCGACCTGGCTAGGAAGGCTGAAGGGCCACACGATTGGGTAGAGTTACTTACACCTCTTAAAATAGATCAAGGCTCCAGAGGGGCTGATCAACTAGAGAAATGGCCCGGCAGGGGCAGGTGGAAAATCAAATACGAAGGCAGAACTCTACTCGGAGAGGGGAAGGCCAGCAACTCGCACGTTGTTTGGGAGCAATCCACTTTTGAGTGTTTACACATTTTAGCAGGGAACTGCTGTGGCTCAGAAAAGCAGAGACAAAGGGAGGATACGCAGCACTCTTTGGCTGTGGCTGTGCAGGGCTCAGGAGGGAGTGTGGGACGCCATTCTGACTCTGAAGTTCAATGATTGGGTGAAGACCTCCATGGTGTTGGAGGAAGCAACACGTGAAATAGAGGAAAGGTTCACCAGGATTGAGTTCCTTGGAGGCAGGGGGGTAAGGGAGGTTTGGTGACAACCACGGGGCAGGAGCTAGAATTACAGCAAGAGTTATAAGTAGAGGTGACTGGCCCCAGGGTGGCTGAAGACAAACCAAACCCAACAAGTTGCAGAGGATTAGGATAATGACCCACTTTATAAAACCAGGAAAGAAAAAGAGATTGTCCAGTCCTGCTATTACCTACTTGGAATAGGGGACATGAGCGTCTCTTATTTTCCCCTTTACGTTTTGTTTATATTTTGATTATGAAAATTTCTAGACCTATCTAAAAAGGAAACAGGATCAAGAGTCACCAGGCACCTGTTACCCCAGCTTCAGCTTCAATAGTGATTGGCTGTTTGCTAAAATTCTTCCATCTTCCATCTACTTTTTAAAAACGATTTTAAAGCAAATCCCATATAACCTATTATTCAGGTAACACTTCTGAGGCCTGTTCAGCTCTGTGATGCTACAGCTTTGGAAACTCATCTGTGGGAAGCAAAATGGCCTGGCAGCTGTACTCCACCCTGCAACTGCCTACAGGTTTAAACAATGAAAACCAGCTTAAATATTGACTATAAGTGGTCAACTCAGCATGACATTTAAACGTTATGCAAGAAAAAAGTCCGTATGTTCAATTCACCGATGTGTATTGAGTGCCCATCTCTATGCCAAGCACTGTTCCAGCCTCAGGGACACAGAATGAGTAAAATAGAAAAAAATAAAACCCTGTCCAAATGAGCCTGCTACTTCAGCAATTTTTGGATCTACAGGTAAAACACACTCTGGATTCAGCCTGACTGTCCTGAAGTCAGAGACCAATTTGACAGGCAAATATCTTCTGAACACTGCAAAATACACAAATGGGAATTTTCAAAGAAAGCTTCAAAATAAGTATTTGTAGACAGTCTAACGATTTTCGTCCTGTACCTTAACGGATGATGTGCCCTCCACCGCCCCGGGGTCCACATGCACCTCACTTTGATGACCACCTTCCATCTCCTTGAGCAATACCTGTAACCTGCTGGAGTCTCAGTTTCCCAAACTGCTCTGAACTGCTAACCAAAACCGCTAAGCCCTGAGAATATGGTCACACCCGGGAGACCGACGAAGTCTGCCTGCCAGAGCCTGCAAACAGACTGTGAAGCCAGGAGAGGCAAGGGTAGTCAGTGTCACCCCACGGTGGTAAGAAGCATGCTGGGTGGGCAGGACACTGCTGGTGACTCTCACCTGGTCATGTTTGGGAGGCCGAATGGATGGGGTGGGCGGCTCTGGAGGAGAGTGACGGCCATGGGCCTATTGGTGACGGGCTGGCCTTATCTCAGGTGTTTCTTGAGGAGCCCACGGCTTCGGCCTCTGCCTCCTGAGAGAAGGATCTTCAGCTTGCCTGAACTCCTGGCATCATGGAGTTAATCTCTGACTCATGCCAGGAGTGAGAACAGAGTGGCACCAGCTTCAGAGTCCAGCCTGTCTCCGGGCTGCTCAGCCACACCCCGTTGGATCCAAGTTCCGTCCTCTATGAGGTGGCTGGTTGGACTGCTTGTCAGGCAAGGTCCCAGCCAGCCTGACATTCTGGGGCATCTCAGAGGTTTGCCCGAGGCACAATGTGGGTAACTGATTTACAGAAGGAGCAAGCAGCTATTTGACCATTCATTAGTGGCACAGAAGCAGGGTACCATTTTAAATGGAAATACCAGGTAAACAAACACCACAGTACAGTTACGTTATATTAACAGAACTTCCCTCCCATCGCCCGCACGATCCACAAGTCCCTGCTGCTCAAACATAACTGAAGCCCCAGGGAGAGATTGCTTGGCTGGACTCCTAAATGTAAGCTGGACCTCATAAAACCACAGGTTTTGGTCTACAGATTTTCAATGCCTTGATCTTAGCTCAAAAATCTAAGTTTTGCCCAGTATCAGAATCCACAAACCTGGAACATTTCCATGTGTACCCTGTCCACGGAAAAGAGGACCATCTCTGCGTCCCCTAGTCTCAAGTCAGTCATCAGGTAATATTAACTGCTCACTAGCAGTGAAGTCCTACATTGAAAGCTGCTGAAAACACAGAAATCAAGATGACTAGGTTTCCTAAATGCCCAGAGCTTGGAGTGTGGCTGGGGTGCCTATCTGGGGCATTAAGATATAGACAAATGAAAAAATAAATGAAAGACAGAGGCAGGGGCTCCATTCAAAATTGTCCCAGTCCAGCTGGACACCAGCCAATCAGAAAAGGGGCAGGCCACCCACTGCCCCAGAACAGGGCTCAGGAGATCCTCTGCTTAAATAGGCATTGACCCTTCCATGCTGGAGTAAGCGCTGGGGCCCTGGGGGCAGCAGCTCTTCTATAATCAATATGGGAGCATCTTGGCATTTTAACCACCAGCGTGGTTGCTGGCACACCCCACCTGGATGTCAATCTGGGCTTCCAGTCAGCAGTTTGGAGTCTGGGGATGGCAAAAGAGATGCTGTAAAAAGTGGCTTCAAGGAGCAGCCCTGAGGAACCAGGCTGGGATGAGGAATGGCAGTACAGACACCCTGAGGCAGGCAGGCAGGGCCCAGCGGGCCCTTCCAGGACTAGGAAACTTGGTCAGGTGAGAGTATATGGACCCGGTCTTGGGGTGTAAAGACATTGAGTGAGCCCCACGCCACCAGTTTATTTTGCAAAAACCCCAGATGAGGTGATTTGGGAAAGGCATGGGTAGTAGGAGGATGGAATCACACTGTGGTAGCCCCCAACAGTCAAGCTAATAAAGCCCTCTTGAAGCTATGCAGAAGGGAGTTCCTTGGAGGCTTCTGGGCAGAGGAAGGATTAGATAAGAGCTCTGCTTTAGCAAAAGTCATCATCCTCTTCCTCTTCTGTTTTAACTAAGAACTTCTGCTGTCTAAACTAGAGATGATGGACTCAGAACTAGCAGGGATAATACTGAGAACAAAAAGAAGCAATTGAAGTGTGTTGGGCAATATTGTCCAGAGAGTAAGTTAAAAGAAGCAGAATCTAATGATGGGCTGGATTTCAGGGCACAATCAAGGATAACACCAAAGTCTAGCTGTTCCCTAATCAGGCTCAGGGCCCAGGAACAAACTCCACAGTGTGTCATGGGCAGAGGGGAACAAGGTTATGCTTGGCTAAGGCACCTACCGCCTGCACCAGTTACTGCGTCAGTCAGTGTTAGGACATTTCAGTGAACTGGGAAGCCGGGGTTGTTCTAAAGAAGCTCAGAGGTACAAGAAGTAGCTGCATCTGTACAATATGGGGTTTCTAGGCCATATCCCTCTTCAACCGTAACAGTCCTGCTTTTTTTTTTTAAAGATTTATTTATGCATACAAGCTGGGGTATAGGCCAGAGGTGTGGGATGGTGAGAGGATTCACTAGAGACAGAGTGGGGAGCAGAACAGGCAGATCTACTGCAATACACTGCTGAGGGGAGCAGTGGGCGAGGCAAGAGAGGTCTGCTGTGCCATGTGGGAATCTCCTTGGCTGGGTATCGAACTCATGTTGCAGTGGCTCTGGATTGCTTCATAATGCTGTGCTTAACCTGTTGCGCCACCAGGGAGGCCCCTAACGGCTCTGCTTTCATTTATTTCATATAGTGGGACTCTGTCCTAAATTATGGGCAAAAAGGGCCCCATAACCACTAGACAATACACGGTACCTGCAAACCCTGAAAATTCACAGTTCGTTTTCTTGTGATTGAGTTTTCAGCATGCTAAAACACGCTGGGAAGGCCCATTTCTGGTAAAAGTACCCCCAACAATGCAGCGGAAAGCAAACTGATGAGGCCAGTCCCCCACTTCAGTCAGCCATGCACTACCATCTCTGCTAAGTCTGGGTCGCTTCCTCCAACCTGTCCATCTCTTCCTTCTGCACACTTACTGCAACAACCTTGTCTCTCGATTGTTCTCCACTCTTACAAGACCAACTGCCAGGGCAGGCAAAGTTTTTTGCTTTTTAATTCTCTAGAAAGTCCAAACTGGTAGTGGGCAACCTTAATTCTCACCGAACCAAGCTGAACCAAAATGTGTTGTCTCTTTCAGATTTTTGGTGGCACAAGACTGGGTGCAAATGAGACAGGGAATAGCCAAGGAGGGATGTCACAGAATAGCCAACTTGCCACCAGCTGGATAATGTGGAACCTTCCAGGCTCTCAGAACTAAGGATGCTTGTAGGTGCAGAGGGGCAGAAGGGATGAGTAGTTTAAGAGCACAGGCCCTGACACCAGACTGCCAAGGTTCAAGTCCTGGCTTGGGCAACTTAATCTCTGCACCTGTTCGTTAGGGTATCACAGAATATGGGTCACAGTAGTCCTTACCTGACAGGGCACTGAAGGGTAAGCTGAGTTAACGTGTCTGAAGCACTAAGAAGAGTGATGTTCTCTGTGGCCAGCCCCTCCATGCCCTAATCCTGCCTGAGGTAACTGTGGCATCGCTCTCAGGGACCCTACCCTGCGCTGTGGTTGATAGTTAAACCTAGAGGGAGAGAGAAATGAGTTCCTCTAGCAATTTTCCATTAACTCTGATTAATAAAAGGATAAATGTGTATCTCGGCCTCATGTATATGAATATTTCTCCCACAAGCCTGAGGGGAACGTGCAAACCACTGTAGCAGCCAAAACTGTGCAAATGAACAGATAAGACATGTATCGGAAGTCCTTCCTCAACCCAGTGAGGAAATCGTGTAAGTGGCACTCCACATTTCCTCCTTTGAGTTCCTAACTTGTGTCCAAACCATGAAATCCTTGTTTCAAGAGCTTTGGACAACACATGAACCCAAAAGTTGTTACAATTCATTCATTAATAAAAACAATTTTCAAATCATTGTCAATTTCAACATTCTAAAGCAGTCACGGCCTACAAAAAAAGATGCACTAAAATTATAGGGAACTTGGTGAACTATTCTGAAACCAAGTGTTATTCCTCCATACCCAACTGCAGGGGAATATGGGCTCTTGTCACCGTGGTGTGGGCAATTGTTTCAAACTATGTGTCATCTCGGACTTACATAAACTGGAATTTCTCATGAGTTAGTAATCAGCATTTTCCATAAGGAACTAGTGGTAAAATGAAAATCTGAGAGTGATGCCACAAATACTCTACTTTCAAGTTCAGAAAGTCTAGCCTTCAAGGAAGCTCCTATACACATTGTAATCCTGGTGTCTAATCCATTGTGTCAAACAAATAAGACTATTTACAAAACAATTAAACTTGGCAGAATTGGGTTCTGCCAAGTAAACTCAAAAGAATAACAAACATGTTTCAAGTGGCAAACAATTCAGCAACTGGTATTAAAAATTACATATTCCATTGTGTATATGTACCACATCTTCTTGATCCAGTCATCTATTTTTGGACATCTGGGTTGCTTCCATACCTTTGCTATTGTGAACAGTGCCGCAATGAACATACGGGTGCATGTATCCTTTTGGATTAGTGTTTTTGTGTCCTTTGGGTAGATTTCCAAAAGTGGTATTGCTGGGTCATATGGAAGCTCCATGTTTAGCAGTCTGAGGAATAGCCATACAGCTTTCCATAGTGGTTGGACCAGTTCACATTCCCACCAGCAGTGTAGAAGAGTTCCTTTTTCTCCACATCCTTTCCAGCATTTGTTGTTGCCTGTATTTTCAATGTGTGCCATCCTCACAGGTGGTACATATACACAATGGAATACTATTCAGCATTCAAAGAAGATAAACACATGCAATTTGCAGCGACATGGATGGAATTAGAGGGGATCATACTCAGAGAAAACAAGCCAGAAAGAAGAGAAAAATATCGAATGGTTTCACTTATAACAGGACTATAGGGAAACCAAATAGGAGAGAGACACATGGGAGGGTGAGGGGATGCGGAGGATAAAGGCACAAAATGGAGTAGAAAAGGACACAAGGGACCACAGAGATGGATCACGGGTGAATTGGTGGTGGGCTACCCAAGGGGAATACAAAATGTAAAAGATATAAATAACAATAAAAATATATATTAAAAAAAACAATAAAAATATATATTAAAAAAATTACATATTCCTCTAAGGTTATCGAATATTTACAAGTAGAAATTTATTAGTATGTCTATGGTCTTGCTTTTTCCAGAAAGTGAAACATGGAGAGAGGAGAAATTCCCAACTGTAATGACAAGTGAACTTGATCTTTCCTTAGCCCCTCCTCCAACAGCACAACTTTTTCCACAAGACAGCTACATCAAAACAGAAGACACAGCAAGACCTGGACATTAAGCAAGACACTGCAGAATGTTGGTACACTTGCACTTACTCCAAATTTCATCAAGAAGTCAAAGTAGCTTTGAAAACTCCACCAGTATGACTTAAATAGATACCTGTCCCTACCTGCATTTGTCACCGTATCTAGCTCTTAAATTCCCCAAATTAAAAAAGTCCAGAGACTTTTTTGGTCAGGCTGTCTGCAATAATAATAAAAATATTGCCAAAATATGCATAACAGAGGCAGGAAGGAAACATGTCAAAAAGCTTATAATTGTGGGGGAAGGGTGATTTTTTTTTTAAAGCATTCTCTAGTTACAGTTGATGTAGAAAACAGAGGTCTCTCATATATGGTCTAATACGTCTGCAAGGGAGGTATAAGGTATGCTACTTTGAGTTTAAGGATTTTCTTTTGCTAGTTACAGAATTTTAGCCCATGAGACTTTAGTCTTTTGCAGTCTTTTCACAAATAAGGAATCAAGTTTCAGACTGGGAAGGGATTCTAATCAGGACTAGAAAGAATGTCTGCCACCAGTGCTCCAAGCTAAAGTCGATGCCTTTCAAAGTCCCACCTTCTCGTGTCCACCCAACACTGACCTTCAGCTCAAACCTTAAGTTTTAACCCAAACTAATCTGCCACCTTCGCTTGAAAAAAGCAGAATCAACTATTAGTTTTTCATTGACTCTTTGGTGGTTTGTGTTAAGCAAACAATGCTTACATTTGGGAAAATCACAGGGGAAAATTGCGCCAGAATCTGTAAAATGTAACCAGTTTCGCTCATGCTAAGCAAAAATCAATAAATAAAGGTAATAGACAATCAGGAAATTTTTGGATATTCAGGCACCAGCAAGAAGCTTTTGAGTCTTAACTTTAAAAGCCAAAGGGAATTACTGTAACAGTCTTAATTAAGTTCCATAACCTGGAAAGTGGGGTGGGTGGGGAAGGGGTCTGCAACTCTAACGCACACACTGAACTGTCCCGGACGTCCAGCCTCTGGGTGTTAGTCCACGTGTCCGTTCAAGTCATCTACTACCACTCTCCGTCTACGCTGCGAGTAGACAGATGTCATCTTTGCTTTCTAATTTCAAAAAATGCCAGATCCTTAATCAATGACTCCATCACGGCTGTGGGTACTCCTCAGGAGACACCGCGAGAATTTCTACATATGGCAACCGCTTCTGATGCTGCATTGAGTCTCCAGCAAGCGCGGCGAGCAGGGGCCACCATCGCCGGGAAGCCAGCGCACCGGGCGGCCCCGATGCTTCCACGCACCGTCGGAGCGCGGCTCCAAAGCCGGGCCGCGGGGCCGGGAGGCATGCCAGTGGCCGAGAACCGCCGTCACCGGCCCCGCGGATCAGCTCCTGGGTGCGAGACTCTGGGTCCGGCTTCCCCGCCGGGCCGGTCCTCGCCGCCACACAAACAAGGGGCCGGCCCCGCGGCGCGCGTCCCCCGGCCCCAGCGCGCAGCAGTCCGCGCCCGCGCGGCCCGCGAGGAGCAGCGGGAGGGCATCCCCGGCTCCGGCACAGGAAGCGGCGGCGGCTCGCGCGGCCGGGAGGCCTCCGCTGCGGCGGGAAGGGAGTCGCAGGGCGCAGAGGCCGGAAAAGCGGAAGATCCCCGGGGGCGAGGGGCGGCTCACGCGCCTCCGCCGCGGCGGCCGCCTCCCGCGGGCCAGCGGGGTCGCCTCAGCCCCGCACCTCCGCCAGATCGCCGGCGCCGCAGCGGGAGCGGAGCGGACGCGGCTCCCCTCAGCAGGAGCACTCACCTCCTCCGCTGGCCCGGCCGCCGCGCCGCCGGCTGTCACCCCAGCCCACTGCCTGCCCCGCGCCGGCTCCGGTTGCTATTTAAGGGCGCCGCCGTCGCCGCTGCCCGCTGGCTGCGCCCCAAGCCCGGCCGCCGCCGAGCCAGGTTGCTGCTGGTGCGCGTGCCGCGCCCGCCCCGCCCCGCCCCGCCCGCAGGCCCCGCCCCGCAGGCCCCGCCCCTGTCGCGCGCCCGCCTGCCAGCCCGGGCGCGCGCGTGCCGGCCGCGGACCGGCGAGTGGGTCTGGAGAGACGACGAGCGAACGCCGCCCCATGTCACTGAACAGCCCTGGGATTGCGTAACCAACCTGAGGCGGGGTAAAATGTACCTCGACCTCAAAGCCCACGAATCCTGGGGTCTGCGGGGCAGCGGGGGCCGGAGTCGCCCTTTAGCATCTTGCACCTTCTACCGTGTGCCCTGCTGACTTCTTAACAAGCAGGGGGTTCTGCAAGGAGGGGCCCGGGCAGCCAGAAGGCTTGGCTTGCTAATTTCCTTTAGCCCCGACCCTCGTGCTCCCTTTCAACCCGATTTCACCGGGTCCCCACTAGGGGTTACACCACAGGCCCTGGATGGGAAGACTCCTCTGGACTTCTGCAATGCGCTGGGCATGAAGCAACCCTGGATACTTGGGCCGGGGAATAAAGCAGAGCACAGACCAGACGTTGCTCAAGGACGGGATTTCACTGGCTATTCTTGGGGCTAGTCTACCCTGCTCAACCCGGGCTTGCGGTTTGGAAGGGGTCTGCATTCTGCGAATTTTTTGGGCTAGTGACCCAAGTGTAATTTTCTATAAGCGCCCGATATCTGCCAGTCTCGGCCATCTCACATACAGTGGTGCTTGCGGCCTGCATTGGGTGAAGGACGCTTATCTTCTGTTTTGAATTTAAGGCACTAGAGGAATTATGGTTAATAAACGCCTTTGATCATGCAGATACTGTTGATTAAAACATCACACACACAGTGTCTTATGAATCTTCATCATAACTCTATGAGGTGGGCGATGTCATTCGTTGCCTTTCACAGATGAGAGTGTGAGGTTCAGAGAGGTTAGATGCTAGTGCGGGCACAATTACAGTCCAGACTCGGTCTTGGAAGGCTGTAGTAACCAGTGGACTATGCTTGTACACTTACATTCCAGCGAGACTGTGCTGACTGCAGGCCTGGGACATCCTCAAGTTGATCTGGCAAATACCATAAGGTCTTTTTCTGGGCTTCTCTGACTTTTCCAGAACACCTGACCTTGCTGCAGTAAATGCTCCAGGTGTTGCTGGCATGGTGGTTATAGTGCTGCTGAGGACAATTCACAACCAACAGCCTCTGTACCAGCTCAGTTCTTCTGGATCACATTCCAGATGTAGATTCCATTTAAATGGAAACATAAAAAACTCCACTTTCCTTTTTATTGGTTTTCACTTGGCTAATCTTTGGTTTCTCTGTTCAGGTCTCCTTCTCTCCACCCATGATTTCATCACTTTTTTAGCCTCTCCTTTTTTCCTCTTACTTCCCCAACCAGTCCTTCAGCCCCAGTGTCTCCAGGTACTTCTCAAGTTCTGTGGTGAATTAGTCTGATAGGACTCCATGAGAAAGTACCACAACAGGTGGCTTCAACAACAGAAACATATTGAATCACAATACTGGAGGCCAGAAATCTGAAACAAGGTGTGGGTAGGATTGGTTCCTTCTAAAGGCTGCACGGGAAGAACCCACTCCAGGCCTCTCTGGCTAAAGCTAGCTGTCCTCTCCCCTTGTCTCTTCACATAGTTTTCATCTACATATGTCCATGTTATTTCTCCTGCCTATGGGGACACCAGTCATATTGGGTCAGGGTCCCCATAATCACCTCATTTTGACTTGGTTCCCTTGGTAAAGACCCTGTCTCCAAACAAAGTCACATTCTGAGGTACTGGGGGTTAAGAGTTCAACATATGTTTGTGGGTAAGAGCACACAATTCAACCCATAACGTGTCGGTTTTTGCTGCCTTAACCTTCTCCCTTCTCCCTCGAAGATACTTTTCTCCCCGTTGGTTTGCCTCTCCCGCAGCTCCTGCCTTCAATGCAGGTGATTTACTACTCTGCAGTGGGAGAGACACAGAACCAAAGGATTACATTTAGTCCTACTCACTCTGGCAGAAGCTGCTGTGTGACATAGGGATACAACTTCACTTGCCAGAAGTTCATATTTCTACTCTGGGAAGAAGGGGGCCAGACTACATCATTTCTTAAGTCCCTTTTAGCACGAACACTTAAAAAATAGAAACTTTTTTTGTTAATCATTTGAAAATTTTCCAGTTTACGGGGTTGCCCTATGATTACCAGATAGTGATATGAAGCAATACTATTCAGTGGTTAAGAGCAAAAACTTTGGATTTGTGCAATCTGCTGTAAGCCCCTTTCACTTTCTGCAAGACAGAAATAATAGTACTTCTAGAAGAATATGGGGAGGATTAATAGCATATGGCCTCAGTTTTCTCATTAAATGAAGGTTCCAAACTCCATATAGAGGGTTCCATTTTGTGACTTGGAGAGAGAGAAGAATCCAGTCTTTTCTTCTTATTATTGAGATATAATTGACATACAACATTATATTAGTTTCAGGTATACAACATAATGATTTCATTTCTGTAATCTTACAGGACATCTCCATAAATTGTAAAATGTTCGCCACAAGAGATTGGCTAACATCCATGCCCATACATAAGTAGGAGTTTTTTTTTCTTATGAGAAAACTTTTAAGATCTAATCTCACCAATTTTCAAATATACAACATAGTATTTTATACTACTGACACCTAACTAGTCACAGAGTGTTTTATATCCCGAGAGGAATCCAGTCTTCAAACCTCTTTTCCAAACAGCTCTATAGTAAGGGAGAAAGAGCACACTGGATGTTGGATAGAGCAAATTTCCAAATGGCAGTTTGGATCTTTTTTTTAGTTGCTCTTGTCCTATTACATTTGGCTTGATTAAAATTTTGTGGCTAATCTGGCTGGATCCAAATCTCTGTCTACAATGATTGATCAGTCTTCTAGTGAAGCTAAACAGAGTCAGAGTCCTTTTAGGAATGAACTGAGAGACAGGTTAACAATGGCATTCTCTCAAAAGCTCTCAAGGGTGATTGCCAAGTGCACAGTAGTGATTATTATTGATCTTCTGTGTGTATTGTTTTTGAGCAATATTGTTCTGAAGTATAGCCACATCAATTAATAATAGCCAATGTGGTTTTAATTCCAGACTTTTATAAGAGGATGGTTAAAGAAAAGGTTGGCAGCAATCTGTTTTGAGGCTCCACCTACATTAGGCATAAGTCCATCTCCCATACGAAACGAAGATCCTGGAACGCAGGCACTGGATCTCACTGGTCTTATACCATCTCCCCTCCCCTGCAAGTCCTAGCATAGTATTTAAACATAATAGGTGCTCAATTGCTGAATTGGACACATTTTTATAACTATTCACATGTGATTAGTGGTAACCCAGGGTGGATCCAGGTTTGGGCAACCCGAAGTTTATATAATTTAGGGTACCTCTTTGAAAAATTACAAATACAAAATTGGATACCAATGTGAACGTGTCTTTAGTTTGAAACAGAAATCACAGTGAAATACAAGCTTAAAAAGTTCGTTGCATCATAAATTTCATGAAATCCAGAAAAATAACCTAAATTTTGTATTAATTCTAGTTTCCTTCCTCTTACTTTTTTTTTTATAGTAAAAATTTTACTATAATAAGTTTGTTCCCCTTCTCCATTTTTGGCTGCATACGCAACAATCCCTTCTTTATATGACTCTTTTAATAAACCTACTTCTTAGAACATTTTTAAGTTTATAGAAAAAAATTGCAGAGTTCCCCTAATTTCTACTATTACTAGCACTTAACACTAGTATGGTACATTTGGTACAATTAATGAGCCAGTAATGACACATTAGTATAACTAAAGTTTATACTATGTTCAGATTTCCTTAGCTTTTACCATTTCTTCTTTTTCTGTTCCAGTATCTGAATCAGGACACTATATTTGTTATATCCTCTTGACGGTTACAGTTTTCCAGACTATACTTGTTTCTAAGGTCCTTGACAGTTTGGAGGAACACTGGTCATTTTACTTATATATATAATATTGATATTTTTCTGATGTTTTTCTCATACTGAGGCTGGGGTGTGGTTTTGGGGGAACAATTACAAATGACATTTTTATGATATGGTTTTCTATAGAGAAAATAGAAGGGAAACTAGTTCTGTTCTTCAACAGGGTTGATGGGTACATTTTTAAAAAGATTTATTTATTTATGCATACAAGAAATGGGGTGTAGGCCAGAGGTGCAGGGTGGGGTGGGTGAGTGGGGAGCAGAACAGGCAGATTGGCTGAAGTCCACTGCTGAGGGGAGCAGCCAGTGAGACAGGAGAGGTCTGCTGCGCCATGTGGGAAGCTCCCTGGCCAGGATGAAGTCCTGTGGCAATAGCTGACTATAGCTTTATAGCGCTGAGACGTTAACCCCTGCACCACCAGGGAGGCCCCCAATGGGTGCATTTTATATCGATAGTTTTTATTAGATTGCAATGAGAACCAAATCCATTGCTTTCCATTTTACGGGAGTGCCGACTGGGAGAATTTTCAGTAGAAGAGCTCCTGCCCATGTACCTTTCACATGGTATTTCTCTCTCACTGTGCAAATACTTCCAGCGGCCTTAGTATAGGTTGATAGTGATCCGACCTCTGGCCCCAGACCTTCTTCTCAGATAAAGGGTGAATTCGTGGAGAGAGTGGAGGCATTCCTAAAGGCATTCCTACACTGAGAAGTGAAAAAATATGCACTCTTCCCCAAATCCAAGGAAACGTGTGCTACCTCCAGTTCCACTCAGCTGTGGCCCCCAAATGGCCTGATTGCTTTAGCACTGTCAAGGTGACAGAGGGACTTGGAGTAGAGTGATAACAGTATTAATTTGATTGCAGCTAAATTGTTTTGCTTTCACAAATTTTGCAAAGACATTTAACTGTGTGAGCAGGTTTTGCAAGCAACCTTCCCAGGTCTTACAAGGGGCCCTGAAAATTGGATGCTAACATCACTGTTGGCAGGACCTTCTGCAGCACTACTGCACTACGGCTCAGGCTTACTGAGCAGTTTCATTAGCTTCCAGTAATAGGGAAGAAAGTGTACTCCCACCAAACAGACCCACCAAACTGATGATTGTCTTCAGAGACCCTAGTTAAGTCAAAGGCCTACCTTCTCTCACCCCCTTTTATTTTTTTAAGCGCTCTTGCTGCACTGGCTTCATTAACTTTATAAGGGAGAGCTAGTCCACAGCTGCCTAGGCAGTAACTCCCACAATTATTCTCCTTTCCCATCTGTGTGTGTCCATGGCTCTTCTAGACCCACTGCTTGGGTACCCTCCTGGCATTGCAGAGCTGCTCCCACAAGGTGTTGTCAGAGGAGGCCCACACTTCCAGGTTCCACCCAGCACCCACATAATACTCAAGGTTTTGTTTTTTGAGATGATATAAAAATTTTACTTGGTCAGTATCTGATAGGAATGGGTAGAACTCCAGTCTTCCAACTCAATGGACTTCTCATTGTCAACCAGTAAACTTCAAATTCTTTACAAGAGCTTCTAAAATGCACTTCATAATCTGTCCCTGCTTTTCTCAAGAACCAACTCTTCAGTCATTCCCTTTACCAGTTGGATGAAATCCTTGCAGGTTAAGAGCAAAGACTGGGGAGTTAGATTGCTTGGATTCAGATGTCACAATTAACACTGTCGTCTAATCTTATCTGCCAGTGAATTTAATACTGAACTGCATCCAATATAAATCACAATCAATTGTGAGATGCACCGTTATTTTACGTTTTTCTGAAAAAGGTTTAAAAAATGCCTCATTATACCTTTTGTCATAATCGTGAGGCAACATCAATTGGAAGATGCATCCTCTATCAATTAGCTTTGACTGCATGACAGATCGCCTTAAACACTTTGTAGCTTAAAACAACAATCATTTATCAGTTCATGATTCAGTGGGTTGGCACCAGGACTGGCGCCAACCTGGTGTTTCCTCTGCTGGTTTCTTCTGGGCTCTCTCATGCAGCCAGTCAGCTGGTGGACAAGCTGGGGCCAGACGGAGGAGATGGCCTCCCTCACATGCTTGACGCCTGCCTGACCACTTGCCGGGCCCCGTAGTTCTCCTGCACACAGTCGCTCCAGTAAGCTGGTTCAAACATGTGCAAATGGTGGTCTCAGGGCCAAGCTCAGTAAAGGGCATACCCTTCAAAATGTGATTGCTTTTCAATCCTCTGCTTACAGCACATTTGCTGCTGTTCCTGGGCCAAAGCACAAGCCTCGTGGCCAAGTCAAGCATCCTGGTGGGAAAGGACTACCCGGGGCACAGATACCAGGAGGGGAGCCATGGTGGCTCTTTTGCAAGTGGTTGGCCACCTGTTCTGATTGCAAAGCTGTTCAAATCTGGGAAAATATGCATCTAAGAATACACAAAATAAGGGGCTTCTCTGGTGGTGCAAGGGGCTGAGTCTCAGCACTATGAAGCTATCCGCAGCCACCGCAGCACTAGTTTAATCCCTGGCCAGGGAGCTTCCCACATCCGATCTGCCTGTTCTGCTCCCCACTCTGTCTCTGGTGAATCCTCTCACCACCCCCACATCTCTGGCCTACACCCCAGTTCTTGTATGCATAAATAAGTAAATAAATATTTTTTAAAAATTCATCCATTAAAAAAAAGAATACACAAAGTATAGCTGTATGTTTAGCTCAAAGAGTTGCTCTATGGGAGAATATTTGCAAAGCACTTAGGATAGTGCTTGGCAGCGAGTTGAGTGAATGCTCTATAAATACTATTATCTTTGCTTTTCTTTGGAAAGCCTATGATCTATGTGCCTTTCTACCTGCAACCTGTTAACTTCATATTTATCCTCAAAACCTAACTCAGGCATCACTTTCTTTAGTGTGCGCGCGCACACACACACACACACACACACACACACACACACACACTTTCTTGTCTCTAGAGTTGGAGGTTAGACACGGTGATTTCATTGTGCCAGATGGTTATTTCTGTGTTTCTAGGCCTCTGGGCCTGACTGGGAGCTCCCTGACACAGATACTTTGCACCTAGACAGCCTTCAACTCCACACCAATGCAGTGCCTGGCACCTGATCCATGTTTATTTAATTGTTGTGACATGTCACCTCCAGTACAAGTGCTGTTCATTGGCCTAGGTATAATATTTCTTTCCTCTGGAGGTGCTCCCATAGCTCTTTATAATGTTTCTAGTATAAGACTTGTCACATTCAATCGTGATTACTTGTTTGTGTAAAACATACACACAGAGAATGTGCCTCACTCACCTTTATGTCACCCAGAGTCTCCTAGCAACAGGCTGGGTGGATGCAGTGAATACTCTCCAAATATCTGTTAAGTGGGGGAAAAAACAAACACCATTTCAAATCTCTAGTCCTCTTACAACCAGGAAGGCTTATGGCTTAGAAGTGCAGAATAAAATTAGATTTAATATTTGATTCATAAATAGTTGTTTCAAATCCATTCCGAGAGCGTGTGGGCTCTGTTGGGCTTCCTCTCCATTCCAGGTCACATCACAGTGCCATCACCACGTGCTCGGGAGGGTAATCGATGGCAGGCTCAGTCGCCATCCCTGTGGCCTCTCTGAGCACCCCACCCCGACTCAAGACCTAGTATGTGGCTGCCCACAACACCCACCAGTATTTTAAGTTTCTCTTGGTGGGTCAGATATGTCTATCGCTATCATGGGGCATGCATGGAACTCAGACCAGATTACTGTCTCCCCATCTCCCTGGTGGCAGGGCACTGGTAACCACCCCCCGGAGTTAGTACATCAGCTCAGGGTGATGTTGAAACGGGGTGAGTGGAGCAACATGCAGGCTTCCTCCCCTCCTCTCTTCTTCTTTCCATTGCAAATAGCTTGTGGGCACAAGTCCCCTCACCCCCCACACCTCACAAACATTTCCCATATGCTTTCTGTGAGTTCCCTAACTTAAGAATTAGGTTCACCTAATTTCTAGGTTAAGGTCTCCAGGTGAAGAACCTCTGGTAGAACAAAATGAATATTAGGTTTGGAATTATAAAGATCCAACTTCCAGGCTTGATCCTGCCTCTTACCAG
This sequence comes from Scalopus aquaticus, assembly GCA_004024925.1. Classification (NCBI taxonomy): domain Eukaryota; kingdom Metazoa; phylum Chordata; class Mammalia; order Eulipotyphla; family Talpidae; genus Scalopus; species Scalopus aquaticus. The sequence continues at coordinate 74,323 of PVIJ01004438.1, forward strand.
TGTTAAAAAACTGAGGAAATAAATCAAGTTAGGTGGCAAAAACAAATTTTATCTAACATTTCATGAAGCTGAGAGTCTCCATTCAGAGACCTGCAAAATAAGGCAAAGACTAGAGGCTTTGTGGGCTGTTTTTATTCATGGGATGAAGAATAAAGTAAAAGAAGAGAAAAATAGAAAATATATGATTGTTTGAGGCCAGAGAGTCATCCTTGTTTGGGGTGAGACAGGACAGAGCTGGCTTTTGTTTGGGGATAGGCTGACTGGATAAACTACATTTCTGCTCTTGGGGAGTATTTCCAGGAGCATGGAAGTTATCTAAGCCAACACTGCAGATTGTAAGGGGCTTGCCACAGATTAGGCCCTTGACTTTAACTTTCCAGGGTTCCAAGTATTTTGTAACTGTTTTCAAATATCTGGTGCTAACAGTTTGGCACATATAGGCAATAAAGTGTTGGAGTTTTAATCTAAATTCAGGTCTTTATACATCTTAGAAACATTTGCTAAGAGTCTGGCAAAATGGTGGGAGTCTGGTAGAAGACTTTGAGCTATAGCCGTCTCCACATATTCACAACCAAATCACAATAAAACAAGGACAACCACCCCTAAAAGATACAGAGGAATATCACATATATCAGGAACAATGGCACAGTGGAAAGGAGTAGGAAAAACTACAAATGAACTATGTTTGGAATGATAATGGGACAGTGCAATCTACAAGAGGGGGGGGTGACCGCTGCATGGAACCCCTATGCAGTTAACTCAAGGACCCTCATCAAGGACTTTAAAAATCAGGCACTGCATTGTCCAGGGTTGCTGGTGTTAGAAAGCACTCCAGGAATGTGGAGTGTATTTATATCATAAACCTACAGCCAATTCAATACTTGATGTTGAAAAACCACTTTCTCTTTAATATCAGGAGATATTAAAGACAAGGATATAATAAGACAAGATGTCCACTGTCACCACTTCTGCTTAATTTAGTATTAGAGGTTTTAACTAAAGTAACCAGACAACAGGAACTAAAAGGAACCCAAGTTAGAAAGGAAGAAGTGAAATTATCATGAATTGTAGATGATATGATACTATAGCTAGAAAACCCTGAAGACTCCACCAAAAAGCTATTAGAAACAATGGAATACAGCAAAGTGGCAGGTTAAAAATCAACATATAAAAATATACTGTATTGTTATATACAAATAATGAATGAAAAGAAAAGAAATTAAGAACATAACTTCATTCACAATCGCTCCAAAAAGAATCAAATGTCTTGGAATTAACCTAGTCAAGGAAGAGAAGGACTTACACATGAAAACTATAAGACATAGGAGGAGCTGTAAAGACACTTCATGTTTATGGATGCGGAGAATCAATACAGTCAAAATGACTATTCTACCAAAGTGATAAATGAATTTAACACAATCCCCATTAAAATACCAACAATTTTCAAAGAAACTGAAAAAAAAATTAAAATTTATATGGAGCCATAAAAGGCCTCAAAAAAGGCCACTCTTGAGGGAAAAAAGGAAAGAAATGGAGGCAACAATTACCTGGCTTTATAAAGCAACCGTAATTAAAAGGATATAGGATTGGGGGGAAAAAAGACATAAATCAATGGAACAGAATTGAAAGCACAGAAATAAATCCACATACAAAATCAGACAGAAGAGGGTCTCCCTGGTGGCAAAAGGGGTTAAATCTCAGCACTACGAAGCAATCAGCAGCCCACTGCAGCAAGAGTTCAATCCCAGGCCAGGGAGCTTCCCACAGGGCACAGCAGACCTCTCCTGCCTCTTCTACTGCTCCCCTCAGCAGCTTATTTCAGTCAATCTGCCTGTTCTGCTCCCCACTGTGTGTCTGGTGAATCCTTTCACCGCCCTGCCCCGCCCCCCGCCCCCCACCTCTGACTACACCCCAGCTCTTGTATGCATAAATAAATAAATCTTTTTTGAAAAATCAGATAGAAGAGTGGGTAACCTGAGGACCCACTACTCGCAATTGATGTAGGAAGAGGGGGGCAGTCTTCTGGGACGGAGCCCTGACCCTGTGGGATCTGCACCTCCTCTAGGTAAGTGAGTGTCAAAATTGAATTGAATTGAATTGGGGCTTCCCTGGTGGCGCAGCGGTTGAGTGCTGCACTGTGGAGCTGTCCACAGCAGCAACGGCAACGCAAGTCCGACGCCCGGCCGGGGAGAATTCCACATGGTGCGGCAGACCTCTCCTGCCTCGCCCTCTGCTCCCCTCAGCAGTGTATTTCTGATCTAACTGTTCTGCTCCCCGCTCTGTCTCTGGTGAACCCTCTCGCTGCCCCACGCCTCTGGCCTGTACCCCAGCTTGTATGTATAAATAAATAAATCTTTAAAAAAAATTGAATTGAATTGATGGACAGCCCCTGATGTCAGCAGAAAATGGTTGCTGGTGTTGGAACATAGGATGTATTTTTTTAAAGATAAATAACACAAAACAGCACACGCAAAACATCCATATGTGGTGCCTTTGTTGGCTTATGCTAGGTTTGGCTATGTAACATCAACTCTAAAATTTCAGTGGTTTGTAACAACAAAGGTTTATTTCTCATTCCCATGACAGTTAAGCTCAGTTCAACCATGGACTGTGCAGATGGTCATTCCAGCCTCTCTCGAAGGAGAGGCCACAAGATAGGCTGTATGGAAGTGGCATCTGTCACTATAGTGTATGTCACTTCTGCTCACGGCCTCTTGGCCTCATCAAGTCAAGTCTGATGTTAATGACAGGTGAAGTATAATCCTTCACAGGGATGGGATGTGAATTACAGGAGCAATAAATAACCTAATGGGCCACAGGCTAGGTAGAGAGAAAGAGCTTCAGGAATGAGAGATTGGAAGCTCACTGGGCAGGGCAGCCATGGAGGTCCTCGTGGCACTGAGCAGGAGTTATGAGTTAGAGTGGGTGCAGGGCCCTCTAGACAAGGGGGCAAAACTGCCTAAGATATATTATTCAGGCGATAAAACAGGCAGATTAGGAAGACTTAGGGGGTAGGGTAGGCAGGTTTAGGAGAAAGACTGAACTACTGTGCATGGGTACATACAGCAATTGCTCATATTTATTGAACGTTGTACTAGGAGTTTATATAAATATATTCTTATTTAATTCTATGATGAGATTCCTCCCCACCCCCACTTTTTATAGAAATTTCAGATTGCAACACTGAGGTCCCAGGCCAGTCACACAGCCAGGGAGTGGGGAAGTCAGGAGTCAAGCTTTGCTGGCCTGCAGCAGAAGTCCTTGACCTTCAGCACTCCCTTCTGGGCAAGACTAAGAAGGAGCACACTTCCTGGGGCCAAACAGCTGTCTTCCTGGTTGTGGGCCACAGATGTAGGTCCCCGACTATGACTGTTTTGAGTAGATCCCAGAATTCACTGGAAGGAAATTGGAGATTCTCAGGACATTGAAAGACCTGACCTGGTACCTAGACAGAGGCAGGAAGAAGCACAGCCATCTTTTTACAAGAAGAGTCAGAATGCCGCCACCACAGCTGTAATAACTGCCTCAGTGGACACCACTGGACGTTGCAGCCATGTGCAAACCGCAGCTTTCCCCTTGTCTCTGTCCCACTCACTGAAGACTCATGATTTTAGGCAAGCTTCTGGTGGCCCATCTCTGGCACCCAGTCTGTGCTGGCTGCCAAGGGTAGAGAAATCCTTGAGGATCTCTATGCTTGATTGCCTATAGTGGCAGACAAGGTACTATGAGCCCCCACAAAAGAAAGGGGTTGAATACTACATAGGAAAAAATACTATCTGTACATTGCATTCTGTGACTCTATGAAAGGGAGGCCAATTAGTTATAACCTATTCAAGGGTAGAGGCAAGAATTAAGATTAGAATTAATTTAGAGGAGGGGACTTGTTACTTCTGATGGACATGGGGTAGGGGGGTAATAGTAGGCCATACAGTGGAGTAGGCCCTTAGAGTTTGAAGGATAAATAGATAAGGGTCACCATGTAGATGATAAGAAGCCCTACAAAATAGCACTCAGTGAGGCCTAGATACAGAAAACAGCTCAGCGTGTGAAGTCGAAGGAAGAAAGAGATGGCACAGAAATGGTAGATTTCCTCAGCCAGCTGGATGACTGGACTGGGTGGCAGAGAGGCACCAAATAATCTTAAACAGAGGTAGGCCATGTCTGTGTTTTGGAAAGTTCCCTCTGATCCCTGTGTGGAGGGGAGATGCAGGAACTGAAGTGGGCTGGAGTAAGCCAGGGTAGGCCAGAGGCGATCAAATTTCTGGCTTTTTTACTAATTGTATAACGTGGCTTCCAACTTGGGATTTATTTGTCTTAGTCTCATTACTTTACTACCTTGGATGAATGAGATAATTCTGATGTGATCCCTTCAACCTTTAAAGTCACAGGGTTTCATTACTCTAAAGGTAGATTGGAGAGTGAACATAAAAGGACTTTAATTGCAAACAAGGTCTTTGAACAATTTATTTATTCAGTAAATATTGATTGAGAGTTTTCCATGTGGCAGGCACTGTTCTAGGCTTCAGGGAGATAACAGTGAACACAAATTCCTGCTACTATGTGAGGTGTTTGGCAGATCTTCCATTAACAGTGGGTAAGGGGCAATAATAAAGAAACAACTCTAATAATAAAAGTTGGAGACATGGGCTATCAAGAAAAATAGAACAGACTAGGAAACTGAGAGAGGCCGAAGGAGAGAGGCACTCCCCATCAGCAGGCAGGGAAGGCTTCTCCAAGAAGGGAAACAGATTTAAGAAGCGAGGGATCAAGTCCTGGGAAGATACTTGGAAAGTATTTTTCAAGCAGATGGATGAGATAAATGAAAAGTACAAAGGTCTCAAGATGGTATGTTGCAGGAAGAGCAGGAAAATCAGTGAGTGGGGCAGAACTAGAGAAGTTGAAGGAAAAGGGACGAATAAAGCAGAGGCTGAGTCAAGTTTAAGAAAGGACAAAGATATCAGTATGGCTTAATAAAGTGAACCAGGAAAAGGGTGATAGAGCAGATGATTTCAGAGAGGTGGCCAACGATCAGCCTTCTTCCATAAAAGAGAGATGGTGACATAATACACTAAACATCGGGCAGAAGACCGTGGAGTTCATTCACTCACGCAGTTAGCGCTCCATAGCTTTGCTCATTGGCATGGCCAACGCCTAGCACATGGCCTGACACATTTGTCACGAATGGATTGTTTTTAGTGAGTAAGTCATAGGAAGCTGCTGCAGATTCTTATTTGGGGAATAACTTAGGGAAAATGACATGAACATGATGAGTATGACTGAACAGAGAGTAAAGACACCTCCTGGGATTCTTGGCCTATGAGTCCCAGATGCCGATAGGTCCGAGGAACATACAAAGGAAGACAAAACAGTCAGAGATGGATGGAAGGAAGAGTCGAGGATGACACCGGGGGCTAGAAGGCTGGATGGTGATGTTTGTAAAGGAGGGTGTTCGAGGAAGATTTCTGAGGAGTAAGTTTAGGGTCGAGGGAGGGCAGGTGTGAAGATGTAGAGACCACTGTCTAGTTACACAGAGAAGCACGCGGATCCTAATACACAGAGTGGCTTTTTGTCTGGACTGGCTTATGTGAGGGCTTGATTGCGGCAGATGTATATTTAGATGCAATATATTTAGATGTATGTGTGCTCATTCAAAGCCCACTTGTAAAATCATCCTACTGTAAAGTTTGTTAATCATCTTATTTTGTGGTCAGAAGGATAATAACTGTTCACAGAATGCTTAAGAATGATGGAAGTACTGTTCTGGCCAGTTAGGAATAGCAGTGCTAGTAAGAGCTGAAGGTGGCTTGTACTAGATAGTAGCAGTGATGCTGGGAAAAAGTGGGTATATCTGGAATATATTTTGCAGTAGAACTTGTTTCTTGATTGTAGGATGGTTTCTTAATTGGAGGAAATTGTGTGGTGTCAATAATGGGGAAAGAGGAGGAAAACTGAGGACTCAAAAAGGCTTCTAGGTTTTTACCTTGGAAAACTGGGTGGATTGTGGTGCCATTTACTGGTGACTTGGGCAGAAACCAGTTTATGGAGGGAAATAAAGAATTTTTCTTTGGAGAGTTTAAGTCTGGAGGCATGTTTTAGTCATCTAAGTGAGTTCTGATCAGGCAATCAGATAGACACTCAGGGTACTGTGGTATCAGAGACTCAATTTTGAGAGACAATATTTATAAATTTCCAACCTGCTCAGATATTAGATGAAGACAAAAAGAAGGTAGAAAAGCATCTTGACCTCAGAGAAAGGAATAAGTGATGTTTATTTGTTCACTTTTACTTTCATTCATTCCCCAAATAGTTATTGAGTGTTTTTTAGTGCTTGGTACTGTGATAAATCTTAGGGATACAAAGATGATTCAATGAGCAAAGACAGATACAACCGCTACCCTCACTGAAACAAACATCTAAGCAGCATTGTGCAGTAGAATCTGAGTTATGATATAGGTGAGTTTAAATTTTCTAAAGCGACACTAAAAAAGTAAAGAGCAACAAATCAAGCTAATTTTAATAATGTTATTTTAAGACACTATGTCCAGAAATGATACCATTTCAACCTGTAAGCAATATCGAAACTATGAAAGAGATATTTTACATACATTTTAAAATTTAGATTTCAGAATCCATTATGTATTTTAAACATACAGTTCATCTCAACTCAGACTAACCACATTTTAAGAACTTAATGAACAGCCCATATTTGGAGAGGGTTTGCACCTTTGCTCCTTGCTATGCAGACCCCTCTCTTCTGTCCACTGGTCATCTCAGGACACTATTGAGTGCTCCAAGGGGCTATAAAATAGTGAAGTAGCAACACTCAGGGTCCCAGCCCTGAGCAGAACCAATAGTTCATGCTGCCTGGAGGGCTAGCAGCTGCAACCGATGACAGAGGTGCTGGCATTACACAGGTCAGTACCAGCCGTCTCTGGCCATATCTAGTCCATTAGTGGCTCACTAGAGGACAATAGCTGTGAGCTTTTAAAATGGGACCATTGCCTCATGATAACTATGTTTACAGTTAGCCCGCACAGAGTATCCTCCTTAGAGCTTGGAAATTGCTACTTTAAGCTAAATGATGGGTAATGAAACTGGTTTTATCAAAGGCTAATTGATATTAACAAGATATTGTTAGATATTAAAATTAAATTCTTTTTTTTTAAGATTTATTTTTATTGGGTGTAGAGGTATGGGGTGGAGAGAGGATTTACCAGAGACAGAGTAGGGAGCAGAACAGGCAGATTGACTGAAATACACTGCTGAGGGGAGCAGCAGGCAAGAAGGAGAGGTCTGCTGCGCCATGTGGGACTCTCCGGCCTGGGATCAAACTCATGCTGCAGTGACTGGTGACAGCTTAATAGCTTGAGACTTAACCCCTGCGCCACCAAGGAGACCCAAGAGTTAGATTCTTACAGCCTGTTTGTCGTCACAATAATATCACCTTCTAAATAAAAGCCCAAAACACTTCTACTATTAAATAATAATGTGTATTCATTCACTCATTTATTTTCCAATACACTACTCCAGTTCACGGTCAAGGGTGGCCAGAGTGTGTCCCGGCAGCTCAGGGTGCAGTACATGCTTCCCTTACACGGTGTGCTCAAACTCCCACCCACGTTCACTCACCCCGGCTGGGACTACATGGACATTCCAGTGTACCCGTCTTTGGAGAGAGGGGAAAATCTGGAGCTGCCAGAGCAAACCCAGGAAGACGTGGGAGAATATGCAAGCTCCACACAGACAGCGATCCTAGCGGGGAATCGAATTTCTTCATTATCAGCAAATAACTAAGCAGTGTTGTTTGAGGACCTATCGATCTGTCTCAGACCCAGAGTTTAGCTAGACAACCGCCTTGAATTGTTTCCCTGACATGTGGTAGTGATTCCATTACACGTTATTTCTTCTCTGATCTCAGCTCCTGGCTACGGGATGTCTCATAGGTGTTTATCGAGTGAACACAAGACGGGCACACTTACTCCATCGGGGAGAATAGTGTGTGGATTCTTCTTGAAACTGGTTCCTACTTCCAATGACAGATACAGATAAAGACAAATGCCTCCTCTTCTGTCTTCCTGGCAATGGACTCGCACGGGTGTCTCTTCCTCGCACGGGTGTCTCTTCGGGAAAGGAAGAGACACCCGTGCGAGTCCATTGCCAGGAAGACAGAAGAGGAGGCATTTGTCTTTATCTGCAGCATTGCTGGTGGCCACACACAGTTCAAAGGTCAGCAAAAAGTGTTGCATAAACTTTTGAAATCTAAGAGCAGTGCAGAAGGTCAAACAGGGACAACATATCTTCGACAGTGGCAGGGGGCTTTATCAGGAGCATTTCTGCTTAGGGAAAACCACGTCTGTTGACCATTTCTTGAAAACTGTCCATGCAGACGCGCTCACCGTTTCCGTGCCTGGTTTCCCCCTGAAGATTCCTCCCTGTCTAAGGGCAGATTCTGGCCAATGTGGACATGCCTGTTGAAATCTGCCCGATCTTTCGGTCTGTTCTTTCTTGGTTCTTCTGCTACTTTACTAGAGATTCTGAGCACTAGCCGCTTGGGTTGAGGCTGAAGATGAGCCTTGCAGGGGCATCAGGAATGAGACAACCAGCTGCGATAACCTAAGGATTCTGAGAAGCGGCAGCCAAGAATTTTATTAGGGAGCTGGAGAAAAGTGGGGATGGCTGACCTTGAGGGAAGGAGAGGAAGGAAGGTGGGCTGGAAGCTTCCTTGGCTCCTGCGCAGTCTAAGGAAATGCGGCAAGACCAAAGGGGAGCCCTGAGACAAAGATGCCAGTGAGAGGAGACCCACATCTCCCAGGAAGCGGCCTGTTCCAGCACCCCCGCTACACTCCGGCACTGGAGGGAGCAGCCTGTGGGAAGGGTGACCTTGGCAAAAGCTGAGATGGATCTTGGAACCGAGCATAGCAGCTGGCGACCTGGCCTGGTTGTGCTCCCCGTCCTTGGAGGTCTGTGAGGTGCAATCTCATGGCCCATGTCCAAGTTTTCTCATGAACAAGCAGAGAGCAGGTGCCTTGTGACATCCTGGAATGTACCTTGGATTTGGCATTGAGGTCCTAGGTCAAGCCCCTGATTGTCACTTATTAGACCTGTGACCTCAAGTGAGTCTCCAAATCTCTCAGAGCCTTGGTTTCTTGATCTTGAAACAGTAGGTATCTCTCAGGGTTGGTAGAGGAAATGTGCTCATGCGGTGAAGATACTTTGTACAATGCCCATAAGAATGCTTGTGTTGCAACAAAATCAACAAAGTATAATCATTCAGGACCAATGACAAGAAGTCTGGAATGCTGCTGCAAGGAAAGTCTGTGCAGTGATGGGAATTTGTCCATCTTTGTGCTTACATTTGTATAATAGCGCAGACTATTCTAGTATTCAAATTCTACAGGATCTCCATCACTTGGTAGATGTCAGTTTTCTAGAATATGTTCTAGGCAGATATTTATTTAAAAAATTGAAATGCTCAAGGATTGGGACATATAAAGAGTATTTTCAGAAAGGTCTAGAATTTTATGAAAGATGGTTATTCTGCAGTTCCTGAATAATTCACCATGGGTGAGAATTCATGGTGAGTCAGTGGAAAGGCTCACTGATACCTTGGCTTTCCTTGTCTGCCTTCTAAACTGAGAAAGGTGGTGATGATGGAGAGGGCCAAGCTATTTTATTTTAAGGAAGTCCCTCGGGTTTATTCTAGGGAGATACTAGGTAGCTAAGGAGCCACTTCTTAGAGATTTTGGGGAACAAAATCACACACAGTGGCTCTGGGACTTGATCCAGAGATTCAAATTTTAGGGCACATGCACTCATTCTGTGACGGAGTCTAGAAGCGGAGGCGAGTGAAGCCGGAAGAACATAATTGGAAAGACATGGTGGATTTACTTCTAGATAGTTGGGTTCAGAGCTTTGTAGATTTGATGATGAAAAAGAGGAGTCAAAGTAGATAATTTCATGTTAGAATCTCAGCACAGCTCTGTAGCTCTGGGTTGTGAGTAAATTAAATCAGACATTGTTCTGGGAGGGACTGGGAAACCGAGGGTGGAGGCTGATGTATGCCAAGTGATTCACACTATTAACTTATTGGACTATGAGGAAACTGATCACTCCACCCAAGGACACCCCCAAACAAAAGACTCCCCAACCTGGCTACTTATCTCCCTGCTGATCTCAGTAAAGTGTTTTATTTCATTTTGCTGCCACCCAAAGATGAAAGGCAGTGATTTCGCTTTCAAAAACAGCTGTAAGTTATGACTTTCCCCATATTCTCTTTGCTTCTCACTGCACTACCTCTTCTCCATGTGGAAGGATCCAATTCAAAATGCACACAACCAGAGCATGAGGGAATAGACTAGACCCTTCAAGGAGAGCTCACCAGACCGAGGTTTCTGAAAGCGTGATCCACAGATCACCTGCATCAGAGTCACCTGACCTGTTCATTAAAAAAAAAAAATTCACCAGCCCCACCCAGAGCTACTTATTTAGAAAGTTTGAAAGCAGCTCTTGCTTCTCGCCAGGCTACAGCATGCCATTGGGGTTTCCAGCTCTTCGGATCTGGAGCAAATCCAAGGTGGACAGATAGCTGAGATAAAGTGCTCACATTGGCTAACTGGGGCCATTGTGTTTGAACAAACACCTTTGAAAGACTTGTAATTGCTCAGCCCCCTCTCTGATCAGAATGCCACTCACGAACGTGAGCTGGGCCAGTGTCCTGAAGGCTGGAGATACCATGAAGGTGCCAGACATAGCAGAGATACGGGGCCCAACCGCGCAGACCGAGTCAGCCCGTGACGGAGGACCCCGCACCCAGGCCTGGTCTACATAACTAGCATGTGCTAAAATTACCATGTGGTATAACAATCTACATCACAAGATTCCACATTTCCTGTTACCCAGGGACCTTAAATATTGTGTTATACTACCTTGGAGTTCATAACAAGCTGGGGTTAAATCAATTTGGTATTGAAGGAAATAACAGGTAGCCAGCATTCTTTTCAATATCCTGGTGACATTGTGTTAACTTTGATGAGTCCAGATATAAAGAAGATTTCATGGAAGAAATCTTTCAGCAACCCCTGAAGAAATGAAAATGGACTGTGTCTGATTGACAGTCTTGGAGATAATGACCTGTGACCAGTAACTATACAGGAGGAAAGAGTGTTTAAATTATATATAATTTAAATTCTAAATATCTTTTTAAGTAAATATGCGCTTCCTTTTTTTCTGATAATGATGCATTCCCACTGCAAAAGAATAAAGTATTCAGCCTCTTAAAAAAAAAAAAAGTTTGAAAGCAGAATCCAGAATCTGCATTCTCTCCCCTCAGCTCCCCAGTCTCCCACCAAGTAATTCCTTTGCACACAAATGTTTAAGAACTGATTAGATGATCTCTAAAATCAAAAATCCTGTGACTTTGTGACCCTGGTTTGAGAAAATTTATCTGGTTTTTCAGTTATTTACAGTTTTTAAGTTTTAAGCTTCTTGTCCCTCGAGGTATTTTCTCTGGCTCTTCTCTGTTATTAGTCAGAGTTCTATTTTTTAAGTTTAAACAAATTATTCATGAAATAATGTATATGCTGCCTACAAGACTATATTTTACACTTAGAAAAATATGAGGTGTCCTGCCCCACAGGTGGAAGCAGGATCGAAGAGGAGCAATAAACTGTGTGGAATCAACCTTGTGGCAAAGCAGAGGGCAATGCTTCAGGAGGGCTCCCTTTTGAGTGGTTGGCAGTTAGCCTTGTCAGTTGAGAAATAAACTGAATATCAGTCCTGGCCAAATGTACTACATAAGTACTCCTAAACATAGTTCGCTAAGAATTTGGAGGTAGAAGATATCACGGCAAACTGGAGCTTCATAGAGAAAGGCATTTGCGTGAGCCTTTTAAGGACAGGACGTTCTGTATGAGAAAAGGCAAACAGGCAGTGAATGGTAAGGTACGATGGTCGAACGAGAAGTCCACTTTGGAGTAAATGGAGAGGAAGTTAACTGGCAAGATGGATGATGTACCAGTTATCTCTTCCTGCCTACCAAGCCACTTCAAAACTTAAAAGCTTCAAACGATACAATCATTTATTGTCCTCATGAATCTACAGTTTGTCTTTTACCATCCCATATCAGCTTAATTGGGGTATTCACTTTCAAGATGGCTCCTTCACATGGCTGAAGGGTTGGAAGTGGCTATCTGATCTTATGTGGGTTTCTCACAGCTTGAGCTACCACAGCTGTTGGGGGGCAAGAGTAGGCTTCCCAAGGGAGTTAGGTAGAAGACATATCATCATCATTATGACTGGCTTTGGGAGCCAAAGCACCACTTCTGCTGTAATCACAAGCCCACCCCAATTCAAAGAGAGGGAACCCAGGCGCCACCTCTCAATGGAAGGAATGTCAATGTTATATTTTAAGAGGAGAATACGGGAAGGTAGATATTCTTATAGCCCATTTTGGTAAATATATGTGAGGACAAACTCTAAGGATGCATTAAGTAATCATATAAAATATTTTTCAAAAACACATAAGATTTCATTGAATTGAAGCAGGAAGTCACTAAATCTGCCTCCTGGATTCTGTTGCTTGCTGGAGCAGAAAGTTCCTGTGGTGTGGGGATTGCCCACAGTAGCAGCTAAGGCTACCTTAACCCCCTTCCTAAATAATAAAGAAAGTCTATCATGGATGGGGTGACAAGCTTCCACATACAAGCAGTATAAAACCTTACCATTCTTGCAATTTGGGGCTCAGACTTTTGGGAGCTATCCCACTGGGCCTGCCAGTGTGACAAATAAATCTCTCTCTCTCCACCTCTGAGTGCCATCTGATTTCTCTGGGAAATTGCCATAACAATATATCTCACAGCAACCTTTCAAATAGGCAAAACAAATATTCTTATTTTGCAGATCAGGAACTAAAACTCAGAGAAGTGAAGTGAAAGTGTGGATTTACCATGAATTTCATAAAGTTTTAGCTTCAGAGACTCTCGCAATCACTGACACCTTTTTTCAAGGTCCTTGTAGTTACCCAGAATTGGGTTTATATCATGTTTTGTAAAATTTCAGAGGTAAAAAGATATCTTTCCTACAATTAAATATACTGTACTTTACAACGCAACCATCCCTCCATCACATTTCGCCCTGTATCAGGTGTCACTGGAGTATTATGGACTTTTAAGAGATCTAGTTAAGGGGAAACTGAGTTATGAATGTGTTCAGTGTTGGTGGACTGCATGCATTGATAGTTTTAAATAACATCAACCACTATTTATTTCTGGGCACCCAAACATAGAAATGACTTCAAGGAATGCCCCCCATGGCCTACTGGCTGGCTCACCATCTGGTATTTGTCTGGATGCTTTAGAAAAACAAATCTGGCTGCACTTTAGCACTATTGGAATGGGAGAAAGTGTTAAGTAGAATAAGTGGGTCAGATTCTGTGTCACAGAATATTTCTGGAAAAACTTTTAAGAAAATGGTAACTGTGGTTGTGTCTGGGATAAAAGAGTATAGATTTGGAGGTAACACTGAGGAGACAGGTATCTGACATGGGAATAGAATGTTCTGGTTAGCTTTTTGTAGGCATGCTCAGAATTGTAAACATATATGTGTGTTACAGGTTTATATAAACATTTAGTATATATACACAAAATAGTATGTATTGTATAAAATGTATTATAGTCACACCCATGTAATATATATAGTTACTTCTATAACGTATATGTATTTTTAAAGAAGAAGGGTCTCAGCAGAGCAACATTGCCACGCAGACTTTCCAAGTCTCACATCTTTCTCTCCTTTGGTGAGATTATGTGACCCCTGCCCACCCCCCTACATCTCAACAGCTCCAATCTATCAGACAAAGGTTCTTAGCTGGGTATTCACAAATCCTTAAGAAATCCATAGATGAATTTCAAAAAGTTTGTGCATTCCCTGAAATTATAAACAAGGTTTTGTGGGTTTGTGTCCAGGTGACTTTTACGGAGAGCAGATCCATATAGCCTTCAACATGTTCTTCAAAGGGTAAAAAACTCCCAGTAGACCATGAACCATTGCTTCAGGTCTAGAGCCATGTTAGACAGAGAGGGAAGGGGCTTGAAGGTTTAACTTCAGATTTCAGAACTCGAGAGCAAATCACCCTTGATGCTACTCTCATCTGGCTCTGAACTTCAACTCAGATCTTGCAACTGAACTTCTACCCTGTTCTTGAGACATATTTCCCATCTGGGTGCCAGGAAAGTCAGATCCAACAGAACACAAGTTGTATGATTCATAAAGTTTCTGTTACTTGAAGCACAAAATCAAGCAAAGCTAATGTGTGCTGTTGGAAGTTGTGAGGTGGGTCAGGAACTTAAAGAGAGCATATGGAGGGCCTCAGATACTGTTCTATTGTCTTCATCTGATTTCATAGGAAAATTCATCAAGCTATTCATTCAGATATGTATATTTTTCTGTATGTTATACTTAATTTTTTTAATAAATGGTCCAAAACTTTGGTGAGCACAGGTGAAGACTTCTTCCAGCCTGGGCCCCGACGAGCTGAACTTTACAATGTGTTTAATTGCATATCACTGACGTTGCTTTATGTTGTGGATTCTAGTTTTCTTCATTTGGAAAATAAGATTAATAAATATCCGTCTTTCCTAGTTGCTATGGAGTTTGAGATAATACAAGTAAAATGCCTGTTCCTATCAGTTTATTAAACCCAGTCTCCTCTTTTTTGCCCAAGACCAGCTGAAGTACTAGAAAATAAACAATTGACTTCCTTGGCTCCCCATGCAGCTAAGAATGGCCATATGATTCTAGGTTAAGGAATCTGCTGAGGGTACTGGGAGCACTGTGCTTCCCTAATGAAAAGCACCAACTTGGCTGGTGCCTCCATTGCCTTCTTCCTGTCTTGAATTTGCACATAGTCACTGGAACAGCAGTAGCCACCTTGCAACAGAGAGGTGGAAAGCACGAGGAAAAGGTAAGAGAATCATGGAGCTATTACCGAAGCTGCTGAATCCAAGCTAAGTCAGCTGTCTCTTGCTATTTGAATGTTTAAGCTGCTGCAAGTTACTTTTCTGATCAGAGACAGCTGGATGCATTTCCAACTGAAATAGCCCTGACAACGTTACTGCTATTATTGATCATCATTTCCTCCAGCTTTTCCATGACCACATCGCACAGCTTCCCATACTGACTTCATACCAACCAGTGATCAGCTAAAGATGACAACAGCCACTGTTTCCTGCCTCTTTCTGATTTTATTTATGAAATTTGCTTAAACCTAAGTTCTGAACATATCCTGTTAAATTCTATCCTATCTACTTTTATCTTCTTTTCAGAGATTTATAATTCTAATTTTCAGTGATTTTCAGATTAATCACTATCCAAGCACAGAAACATCATGAATTGTCTCTCATTTGGAAGCCTTATGAATCTCCAGTTTCATTGTCTAACTCACCTTCTCTTAGCCTCTTTCTCTCATTTACATCAAAGACTCCTTTCTTTCAGAAAGACTTTGTCTTATTTGAGATGATACTGGAGTCCATAATTCCTTTTAGGGGTACTGGAGATCCTTGTCGGGGGGATGGAGTGGAGACCAGGCACACAAAGTATGGTCACCAAGAACCCCTGTGGATCTGTTGGTGCATTATGCTGTGGCAAATGCAGGGCCCTTCTGCAAAGCTTTGCTTGATTGCAGAGATGCTCCTAATGAGAACAGAGAGTGCTTTGACATCAGTGTGGAAACAGCAGAAAAGCAGGCAGTAACTGTTGTTACCTGCCCAGAGGCAGATGTGAGGGAATGCAAGGACAGCAGAAAAACAACATAAGTATAAATAAAGAGGGTCTTTCCTGAAACTCTCTGCAGGAAAGCCTGGAGCTCAGAGTCACTGACAACTAAGAAAGTTGATGATGACAAAGAGGGTTTGCAGGAGGTGAAGGAAAGTGAGGTTATCTGTTACAGTTTTCACCATAAAGAGAACTTACAGTGAATAGGAATGGGGTCATAATCATAACAACTCATCTCAAAAAAGCTTTTCAAAAGGATCATTTTTCATATGACACTGGACAGGGACACTGAAGGGAAGAGTGTGACCTCTAGTTAGACACACTGACCACGCCAGGTGTGCTTTCTGCTCTGCACAGTCTAAGGCAATGTAAAATGAAGTCAACTCAGGCTGGCTTATCAGGAAAGAAAAGCAACATAAGGAAAAGAAAGAATTGCTTATATATACCATGTTGTAACTATCTTCATTGCTCATGCGCACAAGGTATTTTTCCCTTGAGATGACATACACATAGCATGTTTGGGTAGGGGATAGGTGGGAAATAATCATGGAAATCCTATGCTTAACCAAAGCAAAGTTAGAGAAGTCTCACTGGAGAGGTTTTGTGGAGAATGTAAGAGGCAAAGAATCACTTAAAAAAGAGGACTGGGTCAGGGAGGTTATTCCCAGTGCCTTCTCCAAATACCAATTGGGCACTGCCTATGATAGACTTATGGTGAAGAGGTGAAGGAATTCTGAGTGTGTTTGAGAGGAATGATTTGAAACCTACAATGATAATAATTGCTATCATTTTTAGATACTTGAATCAAAATAGAAGAAAACAAATTCTATAAAATAACCTTCATGCTGCTGATGCCCTTGACAGACAATTTCAGATGTGTTAGTTAAAGGTCATAGGATGCATGACATCATCAGAAAGGGTGGGGTTAGAGTGAAATGGACCAGGGTGATGAGTATGGTGGTATATGAGACCTCAAAAGAAGACAAGTGCTAATAGAGTTCAGGCTAGACCATGGCAGTAGAGTGGGAAATGGGGACACACCCATGAAGAGATGGAGCGTGATGAGGGGTGATGACTTGAAGCTTACTCTGAGGATTATTGATAGTGTTAACCTCACCAGGAATAACCTCCTTTGTCTTCCTAGTACTACCGAACCACAGCCTAGCGCTCTCGCGTGCGCTCTCTCTCTCTTTCTATTTATATATATGTATATATATATATATGTATATACATACATATACATGTATGTATATACATATACATATACATATTCTACATACATACATCTGCATACATACATCTACATATACATATTCTATATCTCAAAAGAATGGACAGTGGCTCCTGTCTTACTCCCACCTAGACCTCTAGTCTGTGTTCCATGCCATCACTGTACCTACTGCAGAAGGCTTTCCTAGTCCCCCAGTCTATAACAGAGTGGTCCCCAGGGAAAGGGGAGGTTCCAGGTTCCCTGCCCCACCCAAGCAAAGGTGGAGCTGTGCAGGGAGGAGAAGCTGGAAAAGACTGGGAGAAGGAAGGAAGGAGATCAAGAAGATCTGGAGGAGGCCCATGGAGCAGAGAGGCATATGAAGAAGCTGCACTTGCTTCTCAGCCTTGGATCTGTACCAGGGACTTGGGAACGGAGAAGGAGACACTGGAAAGAGACAGAGACCTGGGTGAGAGGTCCACGAGGAGGCTGACAATGGCAGTCTTTATCTTGACTTGGGTTTTGATTTTGTTCTTTTCTTCTGGGAGTTACCCAGACCTTTCTGCCTCTTTTCTATGGGCTTATGGCAAACTTTTGGGCCCCAGTGGTCCTGCTTTGGGCCAGCCCTGTTTGGCTGGAGATTGACTCATGAGGGGATGGGTAACTTTGAATGTTTCATGTGGAAACTATTTCATCTATTATTTCCCTTCTCTTCTTTGTATTGAACACTATATTATATTAAAGTTATTTTCTATTGAAGGACTTACACACTAGAGTACGTTTTGTCTTGATGCAGTGGATGGCAGAACCCATTTAGAGCAGGCAGTTTTGGGGGTCCTGGGGTAACCCTCCTTCTGCCCTGTAACAAATTCTTTTCTCCCTTTAGCCATCCTGGGCACAGCAGACCTCTTAGTCCTTTGGAAACTCCATCCCCTGTTTCCTGGCTCCCATGATGGACGTTACTGCCCCTTCCTTGTCTCTCAATGACTCTTTTCCTATCTAATGCTCCTCAACTTGGTCACCCCCACCCCATGTTAATCCTACCTCCCTCTTTATTCTACAATCTAGCTCCTCTTAATTTTTCAAATAAATATGCTCATTATAGTAATCCTCAACCTACATTTCTAGACTCAAACTCTCTGGCAAGGCTTCTAATGCATACAATTTGATATATGATCATCATTTCAAACTCAAAATATCCAAAACATAACTCATCATTTATTCCCCCAAAATAACTCACTTCCTAATTTCTGTTCATGTTATCAGACTTCTAAATTTATAACTATGAGCTTTCTTTTTCCTTTGTCCCTGACATCAGTCACCAAGTCTTGTGGAATCATTTTTTGCCATCTTTGCAAATACATTCCTATCTGTCTCTCCTTATCCCAAGAATTTCAAGTCCTCTCAATATAAATCTCCAAGGAATAGCTGTTTTCCTCTAGATTTATATATTGAAACTTAAATATTGCTTCAGCTGCAATGGTAGTAGTAGTACCATATATTAAATACTATGTGTCAGGAACCTCAGTAGAAACACTATTGAGGTAAACACTTTACCTCCTTTAAGTCTTTCAACCCTACCAATGGATACTACCATTAAACACATTTTAAAAGTGAAAAAACAAAAAATAAGCAAGTTTAACTATGCTTCCCAGAGTCAACCATCTAACATGGAATATGACCCTGAACTCATATCCACAGTTTCTCATGCTATGTACATGCCTTAAAAATTTATAACAGTCTCATATTTCTTATCAGTTCAAATCTAATATTCTTGCTTAATAGCCAGCATCTCCACAACCTGGCTTCACCACACTGTCTAATTCCCAGCCTCTACTCTCTAGAGTGGTAACTTTCTTAACTGTTCCCAATTTCCTATGTGAAGGGAGGAGCATAGACATTGAATAATCATTCTGCCATTTGGTATCCTTACATCTAAGTTCTTTTATTTGTAAAGTGCCCATCCACCATCCCAGGAGGGCTGTGAGAAGCAGGTATAGAGAATGTAGAGCGCTTGGCCTGGGCTCAGGCATGTAACAGGTTTGTAATAATAGGACCCTCCGTGGTTGCCGTATTACTTCTTCCTCTCTATCTGTGCTCACGGTATTCCCCACATATGAAATGCTTGTCCTTCCACTTGCTCCAGCCTGACAATTCTAAGGCTAAATCCCACCTCTATTAAACCTTCCTTTTACTTTAGTACACAGTGATCTCTCTCATGTATAATTCTGAATGTACTTTTTATATATACTAGATGACCAGTATTATATACTATCTTATCCTTACACAGTTTCCTGAAAGTGGGTCTCACACATTAATTGTTGAGCTTGCTTACATTTCTGTTTTCATCTCAAAGCTCCTGGCAAGTGTACCAAAGAGATTTGTTAATTGATAGAGAAATTTAAACAATAGAAGTGGGCGAGAAAATAGAGCAACTTGGATATTATCTTGCTTGATTTGATTTAGCAATTGATGGTCTGAATTTAGTTTATCCTCTAAGAGGCTTAAACCAGGAGAGGAGGTTCAGGTAGGACTTAATCTCAAACCAAAACAAGATATCCATATCCAGCCCTTTTCACGGCTTTCAGATCGTTCAGTGAACATAATCTGATTTCTTTCTAAATAACATGGTTATCTAATTTCCTTCATTAGTGGCTAGGCAAGCAATGTCTCTGGGTTTCCGTGACCTCATTCACTGGGCCCCTGACTTCATAGAAGGCTTTTCCTCTTATTCTTGCATCAGCCACAATCTTGCTTCTTCAGTGTAACCTCTGGCTTTTCTGTTTAAATGTGCTTCCTGTTTTTTGCACGTGTTATTTACAAACATGAATGACTTGGGTCTTCTTCTATTATTTCTAGTTTGCTGCATCTTCCTACCCATTGTGTCTCTTTATCTTGGGTAGCTTCTTTCACTATTGTTCCCTGAAAATGTATCTCAAATCATTTCCCCTTGGGTCTATCTCTTCTTTAAGAGGAAGAAGTTTAAAGTAAGAGCTCACTAAAACAGAGATCTATTTTTCTCCAATCATAGTTGACACCCAGCTGTTTTCCTGACGCTCCCTCCCCTCCTGATTCAAGACCCTTGGAGGAGAATCTAAACACAAATTAAATCAAACAAAATAATATCCAACTTGCTCTTTTTTCTTTTCTTGCCCCTTGTGCTAATGTTGAATTTTCTCCATCGATTAACAGATCTCTTTGGTACACTTGCCAGTCACATACATTTTGCTGTCTCCCTGAAATGCCAAAGTAGGGGAGATCATGATAGATTTGTGAACTGGCCACCACAGATAAGCAACAAGGGTAAACTGTGGGATTCCCCAGTCTTCCTTGTTGGGATATTGTCTTGGTGCCCAGAGTTTCTGCTTGACAGCAAGGAGTAAGGTCATGGGGTGGGGTTGGGGGGCTCTCCCCGAGGGCAAAATCCTGGTATGAGGCAGCAGAGATTAGAATAGAGATAATGCACTTTGACTCTCAGGAATAACACGGCCCCCCAGGCAATACTGCCTGGTCACTCCACCCTAGCTCACATCCCCAGTAACTGCTTCCTCCCCACATCCATTCCCAGTGTACTTGCTGGAACTTTGTACCTGATTCCAATAAATCTGAGACTGCCTTTGGGTGGGGCTGCACATTACATCCCTGTGTAGCCCCTCTAGGCTTCTCACTGCTCCACATGGACTTTGTGTCATCTTTCCCTCAGCCTGCGCTGCTTTCAATGCTGCTGTCGCCACAAAGCGACAATGAATTTTGAAGAACGTATATATTCAGGCCTTTGAGTTCCCTTCTTATTCTGCTGAGGATAGATGTAAAATTATACACTTGAAATGAAGGTTGAGCACATCACCGTGCTGCATATCACCTGTAAAGCGCCACCTCTGACCAAGGCTCCCTAACCTACCGACCCTGTGGTCTCTAGGGCGTTCAGCTTAGAGGATAAGAGGAATGCACTTGTCTAGTCTGCTCTTTGCTGTACCAAACAATCTCAGGATCTAAAGATTCACTTTCCAGTCCAATCAGGTGTTAGCACCTCTCATGAAGTTCTGCCATCTTCAATACAAGGCTTCAAAATCATCCTGGTATCACTCAGCTAGCAAATGGGGACAGTGGGAAGAGAACTTTCAGCCCCTAAGTAACAGCATCACTTTTACTACACTCCTTTGGTGGGAATTAGTTGTATGACTTCACCTACAAGCAACGGCAACTAAGTTGGTTATGTTTCAAGTAGAACAAAACAGACTTGGTGAGTCAATCTCTGTAAAGGAAAATATAATATTGGGTTGGATTTAAAAAAAAATCCAGATGATTCTTATTTTTCTACCAACCAATATACATATAAAATGGAATGATGTAATTTCCATTTCAAACAGATGTTATGGGTTGTGAAGACCCAAAGAGGATATGGGTTTCATATGCTTTTAGTAAAAGTATTTGAGTAAATGAGGATTAAAAAGTTTATTTGTTGAGTGTGTGTGCTATTAAATTAATAAAGTTTCAATAATGATATGGTGAGAACTAATTCTTATTCCCTAAGGAACAAAGAAAAACAATCTAAGAAGCAGAAATGAGCACTGAAATAATCACAATCCAGTGAGTTCAAGTTCCTTAATCACATCAGGGGACATTTCGTTTTAAAGGCTCTTTTCATGTTTTAAGTCTCCAAATCACTTTCATATTGAAGGAAATGACCCAGTTTTTACTTACATAGAAAAGGTCATTCTCAAGCAACGGCGTGAAGGGTAGGAATTGGATATAAAGACATGAGCTCCTTGTGACGGGAAGATTTGCAGAATCTGCTCCTGCAGGACAGGCAGTCCCAGTCACAGATGGTCACCCAATCACCAGGTTCCCCTTAGAGACAGAAAAGGGCTGTCTAGACCAAAGGTTACACAGTTGTTGTACGAGGTCTTCAGCAAACACTCAGAGATCTCCTCTGTGGCTTTCCTGTCTCCCACAGAAGGAGGCACAGGGGTTCTCCCAGTGTCTCCATAGAGAAGATGGGGGTCTCTTTGCATCATGACCCAGAAAGTTGAATTCCACTCATGGAGGTCCACTTTTCACCCCGATTCCAGCCAAGATCAGCGAGAATGAAAAAAACTAGCATCACTTACTTGGGGGTGGAGTGGAGATGTAGCAATGAGGCCACTGGGGACATTACAAAGCCCTGAAATTCTCAGTTTTGCTATGTAGTAAGAGGAGCCCCAAATTAGCAACAATTTCTTGGTGAAGATGTGCTGAGCTCGTGTATCTACTAACCTATGCCTGATATTTTCAGCTCTGTTCTGTGAGTCTCTCGAAGTTTAATGGCCTATTGTCAGCATTGGGATGGCCAAAACAATTATTCAACAGTTATTGCAGGACTATTTTTAAAGGCATAAAATCCTGACACCAGAAAAGCTAAATGTTTCATCTTTGAACAGTGACGTAAAGCACCACTGGAATGGCAGAGAGAGCAGGATTAACAGCATAACTGCAGGCTAGATGTTTCTGGGAGCCAGAAGGCTGAAATTATAACGGGGGAAGAGCAGCACAGTGGGCTGACTGGGCACCGCTGGTCTCTATTGGCCCTTGAGTTCTAATCTCCTCCTTGCACCCTCTCCCCAACCATTGTCAGATTTGCTCCGATAGCAAAGGGGTACAGTTACAACAGGGGAGAAAGCCCATCTCAGGGCAATACTGCTTCATAATTTCACTTTTCACTCAGGTTTGTTACCAAATATGAAAATAGCATATACATTGAAAAAGATTTTGAAAATGCAGAAAGCATCAAAAAAGAAATAATTTCTTAGAATCTCAACATCTGTTACTCACTGCTCTAAAGTGAAGGGCTACTGACAAGTTTACCAAGCTCTGTCTTCAAAATCTACAAGAGTAATTGCACATGGTATTGCAGATGTTCAATACAACACCTTTCACCTATGAATCAATCTACTTTTTGAAGGATGCAATGCATATCCAAAGATTACATCTTACTATCTAATTGGACATTATCCTATATTCCAAAGCACGCATTTTTTGAGTCAACTTGAGCATGCAATTTTTTTCTATGTATTATTTTATTGTGGTAACATATATGTAACATAACACTTATTGTGTAACCATGGTTAAGTATACAATTCAATAGCCCTAAGTATGCTCACCATGTTGCACTATCTATGATCCTCCTCTAGAACTTGACTGAACTCTGTATCCACTGAACGGTAATGCCCCAACCCTCCCCCGACCCTCCCTTCCACAGCCCCCGGTGACTTCCGTTCTACTTTCTTTATGAATTCACCTGTTCTAGGTGCCTTATATAAATGGAATCATTCGGTATTTGTGCTTTTGCACCTGGCTAACTTCACTTAGCATAATACTTTCAAAGTTCACCCATGTTTGTAGCATGTATCGGTATTTTACTTCTTTATAAGATTTAATACTATGCCATTGTGTGTATGTATACATATATGTATAATATTGAATAACATATTTTGTTTCTCCATTCATCTGTAAATGGACTTTCGTTTTTTCCAGTATTTACATTTTTGCATCTTCTTTTTTCACTTCATATCTTATGAGCATCCTCCATTTTATTCCATGTTTATTATTATATATTATATGTAATATAAATGAATGAAGTTCCCAAGCAAAATGGCATGCCTTAGAATTTTCTATTTTTAATCTTTGGATTTTTTTTTTAAAGATTTATTTTTTTTATTTTATTTATACATACAAGCTGGGGTACAGGCCAGAGGCATGGGGCGGCGAGAGGGTTCACCAGAGACAGAGTGGGGAGCAGAATAGGCAGATCAGAAGTACACTGCTGAGGGGAGCAGCGGGTGAGGCAGGAGAGGTCTGCCGCACCATGTGGGATTCTCCCCGGCCGGGAGTCGAACTCGCGTCGCCGCTGCCGACAGCCCCACAGCACAGCGCTCAACCGCTGCGCCACCGGGGAGGCCCTAATCTTTGGATTTTTAAAGCATAGTGGAATGCAGCAAACATCTCAGAATCAAATTCTAGCTCTGCTGCTCGCTGTTTGCTAGTTACTTGACTTTTGAACAGTTCACTTAACTTTTCTGACCTGCATTCATAGTAACATCCCAATTCAGAGTTGTTGCAGAGATTAAATGTGGTAATACATGTAACTGAATCTAGCAGGGCATCTGGCTTGCATTAAGTGGCCATTAAAATTTTTAAAGGTTATGGTGAGATGACAGTTGGGAAAAGGGAATAAATTGGGGACAATCCGGGAGAAAGGAAATCCAGTCATTTGTTCTACTCTTATTGATACAAGAAAGGAAGATTAATTTTCTTTAACCTTTTACTGAAGAGCAATACAAACACATAAAAGTAAGAAAATTATGAATGTAAATACATCTCAAAGAACTATCATATTTAATGCACCTCCCAGAATAAGAAATGGAACATTAGCAGCAATGCAGAAGCCCCGTTTTCCTTTCTAACCATTTTCCTCTCAGCCCTTTCCCAACAGCAACCAATTTCTTGATGTTTCATACTGGATAAGTCTTGCCCATTTCAGATAAATGAAACTTGACCCCTACTTCATTCTACATACACCATATAAAACATCAGAAAGAATGTGGGTGACTCCCAGAAACATGATTTTAAATCAAGAAAAAAGCCACTACAAGAAAAATGTCTTGTACATAAAATTAAATCTTGTTTTGTATTTCTCTAACAAAAGGGATATGTGACATCATTTTATGAGCCTGTTGTGCATCTGCATGTCTTTCATATAACCCCAATAAATATCACCTCACATCTATGAGAATGGATTAAAACAAACAAACAAACAAGCAAACAAGAAACAACTGATGTTGGTGAGGATATGGAGAAAAGGGAATCCACCGTTAGTAGGAATATAAACTAGTCCAGGCCCTATGGAAAACTGTATGCAGATTCCTCAAAAAATTAGGACTAGAAATAAGATATGATCCAGTTCTCCCACTGCTGGATATTTATCAAAAAAATACATAAAACACAAGTTTGAAAAGATATCTGCACCCCTCCCCCACCCTCGTGTTCACTGCAACATTATTCACAACAGCCAAGAGCTGGTAACCACCTAAGTGCCCTCCACAGTGGCCCCTGCTGAGAATCCTTTTCATTTTATTTTATTAGGATAATATCGCTTTGTGGCACTGTATGTGATTCAGAGACATAGGATCACACCATTAGATGTATGCCATCAGTCACCCCCGCCACCAAGGCACCCATAGTCCTCTACCATAGTGGAATCCATTTTCTTATCACACTAACATTATCACAACACTGACTGAAATGACATTATTCAAGGACCTGCAAAATATGCCAGTTCAATAATTCAATTATTTCGTTAATTATCATATAATTCTCAGTCTATTATTCTATGAGACTTTCAGGGATATTGAAATGCATACATCTACTTTACCCAAACACTAAGTGACACTCAATTGCTTGCTGAAAAAGTAGAAGGCAATCTGAGATCTAAGGGTTATTATTTTTAGTTATGATTGCTTCTCACTTTCTTCTATGTGTCTTGCTATTGAAAATGGTGGTCTTATATTTCATACTTGTTTAGAACAAAAAAATGAATGCTATTGTGACCAAAAACATGCTATAAGAACTTAATTTTTGTATATATCAATTAGCCTGCAGTAAAATGAGTTTCGTTATATGTTATTTCACTTAACATCAGTTTCCAAGAACCTGTTGACGATGTTAAGGACTCACAGTATTAAGTCTAACCCTGAATTTATAAGAGAGGATACTGAACTGAGATGGAAAACTGAGTGCACATTCCTGCCTCCCACACAAAACATGCAGAAAAATATCTTAAGACATTAGAAGAATAGCTTTAAAACAGATATAAAATAAGAAGCACAACCAGAAAACTCTGAGAAAATTCATGATAATAAAAAGCAGGTGGGTGATACTAACTCCGAAGACCCTAATCCGAAACACACGCGGCAGAGGGGGGCTCTGGGGGCAGGAGAGCTTTTAGATTTTCAAGCTCAGGTTCAATGGGCGGAAAGGGACAGATGTCACTCCTAAGCATCTTGGCAACTGCACATCTGAGAGGTGGGACACTCCTCCTTCCCATTTCATGCAGAGCAGTGACAGCAGCAGAGTCTGAGCACTGGCTAAAGCAGGACTGGCCAGAAAGAGCAGATCCTGGGCTGCCCCTATCTCCAAAGATCTAAGATGCTTATTAGATGTCCAGATAGGATGTCAAATACAGGCAATGACTTGGAGACACGGTGCAGGTTTGATTTCAAACCACTGTAGAGAAAGAAATATTGTGGTAAAGGGTGTCACAATCTTTTCGGTTTCCTGTGCATACAAAATTACGTTTACACTGAAATGTAGTCTATTAAGTGTGCAATAGTATTTTCTGAAAACAAAGCCAATGTATATACCTTAAATAAATGTGACACAGAGACACGCAGATGCTACAGACCTAGTTACTGCAAGTAGGTACAGCATTTTATTAATAGAACAACCTCTCAGCATTCTTAATCTTTATGCATCTGACTAAAGAAGCATTGCTGGTTAGCAACCAGATTACAAGATTTAATAGGAAAACTATTATTAAGGGAAAAAGTAGGGCAAATACTGAAAGCTCTTAGTACCGAAAGCATTTGATTCAAAAGTGTTTTTTTTTAACTATCATTTATTGGAACAAAATATTAATATGCTAGCATTTCTTTTGCAGGTCTGAGGAGCGTGGTCAGGTTCTGGGGAAGAGATAAGCTGGGAGCGAGCCCTTCTTGGTCAGCTTCTAATTTTGGATCAAGTCATATAGTCTATGAGACATCTGAGAGCAAGACTGAAGCAAAACAGGACCCCACATACCTTGTTTCAGAGTTGCAAAATGCTAGCATGTCACAACCCTTTTGGAAGGAAGTTTAACAATACCTATCAAAATTACAGATGCATTTGTCATTTCAACCAGCAGTCCTCCTCCCAAGTATTTTCCTACAGACAACTCCACACATGTGAAGGACACAGCCCTGCCAGCCTGACAGTAAGGGCAAACAGCTGGAAATCATTCAACTGCTCAGCAACGGCAGGACGACCTAATAAACCACAGTCACCGCGCAATGGGTGCGTGCAGCTGCCCCTCCCCCACCAAAACTAGAAGCAAGTGAGAAAGAAGAAAATCATTTCTATGTTCTGTTACAGAAAGGGCTCCATGTTGTGGTACAACAGATTCAAGTCTCAGCACTATGAAGCTATCTGCAGCCACTGCAGCATGAGTTCGATCCCCTGCCAGTGGCGCAGCAGACCTCACCTGTCTTGCCTGCTGCTCCCTCAGCAGTGTACTTCAGTAGATCCACCTGTTCTGTTCCTGCTCTATCTCTAGTGAATCCTCTCACCACCTTACACCTCTGGCCTATGCCCCAGTTCTTGTATGCATAAATAAATAAATCTTTAAAAAAAGGGGGCTCCATGTAAAAAGAATACATACAACAGAGGGGGAAATAGGAATATATATTCTTCTTTGCTTGATTCTGCATAAAGTTTGAAGCAAGTAGTGAAAGTGGCTAACTATAGAGTAACTATATTATTTTTTGCCTAAATGAAATATTTTGAGAGTGAAAGGGGGCACTAATACTTATTCCAAAATAATAGGTACAGCCTGGGACTGTCCTAAGCAAACCAGTCCCTGTCGTTGCCCTACCTAGAGAGGACAGTGGGGGGACTTGGGAAATAGAGTGACTGGAGCAGATGGGAGTGAGACGTCCCCTTTGGGAATCATGCACATGTATGACCTACTGAAAACAACCAGAAATAGTTTAGAAAATATCTGTGAGTACAGAGGTCATTGTCAAATTTGCTGCTAGTCTTTAACGGTGGCTAAGCATTTGATGATATAGCAGCTCCCACTGGCAGTGTTTGAAGACAAGACAAGCAGGAATACAGAACTATCTTCTCATGCGTGAGGATATTCAACCTTCACTCATCCATTCACTCAGCCATTCCTTCAGCTTTCAGTATATGTCAATTGAGCATCTTTTATGTGCTGAGCTAAGTCAGCACTGGGGGCTCTCTAGGGTTTAGGAGAGATCCTGCCCTCCTCATGGAGTTCAGACCTAGAGGGAGCTACGGAAAAAATTCAGGACATGAGGACGGTGTGAGGAAGCACCATCACCCGAAAGGGGGCAGTGAGCATCCCCAGGGAAATCGCCAGTCCCTTGAATAGTGAGTGAAAGGCTCGGCTGATTGGTTGATGCAATAACATAAAATGACACCTTATTTCACTTCCAAATCTGCAATTTACCTGTTGTATGACACACAGTGAATGCTACTAGGAGTTTGGAAAAACCCAAATGGAGTAAACTCAAATTACTTTGCTAAATTAAAGCGTTTGGTAATATAATAGTCAAGAGTTCTAGATTCTAGTGCCCCTCTTCGACTGACCTGCTGTGGGACTTTAAGGAAAGTACCATGACCCTAACTTTAGAAAATATAAAATAACGGTGTTTGGCAAATTGTTCTCTACCGGTCCTTCTAGAGACAAAATTCTCTGTCCGATTTGCAGATTTTTATCTCTATATTTTCCTTAATTTCAATTGTAGACATTAATTTCCCATCTCAGGACCTTTGCCCATGCTAAGTGCATATTCTTGGAATGACCTTCCTTTTAATCTTCACATGGCCAGCTCCTCCTCGTCTATTAAACATTTGCTAAGATCTCTGACAAACCATCAAAGTTAATTTGCCCTTGATATTTTCTGTTTCCTTCACAGTTTCACTCATAATTTCCAGGTGTTTTATCTGAGATCGTAAGCTCTGGAAGGAAGGAACAGTGGTTGTCTTTTCGTCTCTCGGGTCTAGCACCAGGAAGGCGGAAGGTACTCATAGGTGATGCCGAATGAATAGCCATATTCTAATCTCTTGAGTTGAGTGGGGGGTGGAGGAGATAGCCACTAAATTCCCTTTTCCAGTTTAAATAACAGCTGTGTTGTGTCCAGGCTAATTTGGCACCATCTCCCCCGGAAACCCCCACCACACCTGTTTTTGGTGGAGGGGGCTGTGGCACCCCCAGAGAGATCACAGATCGTGCTGGCAGGTTTCGGACATAGTTAACCCTGTTTCCAAATCTGGATATTTCGAGACAGAGCTCCCTCAGGACATGAGCTTTTCTGTCTGGATGTAATTTTCGCAAAACTGATAATTATTTATAGCTGTTTATACAACTAACATATAATTCCACTAGGACTGAAGTAGCAGAGTTGACAAGAAACTTGCCAAGTGTGGATTATTTCGGGGCCCTCTGCACAAATCTATTCTCTTAGCAACCAAAAATTGTCTTCCTTTGGGTCTCTTCCTCTCTGCAGTTGTTTCTCTTTTCCATTTCTGCTTTTAAATTGAACTGAAGAGGCTAAGCTAGCTTCATTGACTGGCTCTCTCTGAGCTCCTAGAGCCCTGCTCAGGCCTGACTCATGTCTGTTCATATTACACTGGTCAACAGTGAGATCGTTACTGACTTAAAAAAAGGCCCTAATCTGTAGTATCTTGGTGTGCTGAACATGAATATAACCCTGAAATATTTTTATTAGCTCTCGTTTTGAAGATATTTCATATAATTCATTTTATATGTTTCACCATGTAAATTGATCCAGTAGGACTGCAACAACATCCTAAATCAGCTTAGAATGATGTAATATTGCATCGCATTGCATAATACCATCATGCACACATCATCCAGAGTTAATTGCATCATTTTCTGATGCAATGCAATATTACTGCCAGGCGGCTGCTGAAGTAAGCTGACATCAGCAGTGCACTATATAAAGCCCTGTTGGAAAGGTTGAGCATTGAAAATATTTCAGACTTTATGCAAGACAGTTTAAACTACTGTTCCATAGAAATGTTATTATTTTATCCATTTAGGCACAATACAGAACAGTCATGCCTTGAAAGTATGTTAATAGCATGGACAATTTCTGCTCTATTTGTGGGGAAGTGACATTTGCCAACCAGAAGAAAAGTATCACTTCTCAAGTGCAGAAGGCTTATCATCTCTACTTCGGACGCAAGGTTGGTGGCCAAGACAAGCCGTGGGCCCCGCGCATATGCTGTGTTACATGTCCAACACAGCTTTCACAGTGGTGAAATGACAAGAGGCCATCAATGCCATTTGCAGTACCCATGGTGTGGAGAGAGACAAACAACCACATAAAACACTGTTACTTCTGCTTGGTTCCTCCTCTTTCCAGCAGAATAACGAAGCAAAAGAAGTCAAGAATAGTCTACCCAAACATTCCGCCCGCATTGAGACCAGTTCCACATGGTGAGGGACTTCCTATTCCATAACCTCCAGCAGAATATTCTCTTGATTCATCTGTGAGGACAAAGGTGAGCCAACCTGTCTTCTCCGGTTCCATCAGCATGCAGTGATCCAGATTTTCACCGTGGTGCATCATCAACCCCACACAGACTAACACAGGAAGAACTAAATGACCTGGTTCATGATTTGCACTTATCCAAGAACAAGGCAGAATTGCTAGGATCGAGACTCCAACAATGGAATCTTCTAGAAGAAGATGTCACAATTACTTTCTATCAAAAGCGCCACCAGCAGTTGGAGCCTTTCTTCAGAAAGGAAAGTACTCTGGTATTCTGTTCTGATATTGAGGGCCTCATTAATGCCTTAGAAATCACTCATGACCCACAAGAATGGAGACTATTTCTAGACTCTTCGAAACTGAGTCTTCAGGCTGTCATTTTGCCCAATGGAAACCATCTTCCATCTATACCAGTAGCCTACACATGCTGTCCACATGAAAGAGACATATGATAACTTAAAGCATCTACTGAATTCCATTGAGTATAACAAGTACAGCTGGCACGTCTGTGGTGATTTGAAGCTAGTTGCCCTTTTAATGGGACTGCAGTAGGGATATACAAAATACATGTGTTTCTTATGTTAGTGGGGTAGTCGAGCAAGTGAATTGCACTACTTGCAGAAGGAATGGACTTGCAGACAAAATGTAGCCACTAGAAAGAAGAATATCCAGCACCCAGCTCTGGTCGAGGCTCACCAAATCCTGCTACCACCCCTTCACATCAAACTAGCTTTGATGAAGAATTTCGTGAAAGCCGTGGACTGGACCTCGCCAGCTTTCTGATACCTGCATGAAAAATTTCTTCGACTCAGCAAAGCAAAGAGTAAAGAGGGAGTTTTTTTTTTTTTTTTTTTTTTTTTTGGTCCTCAGATTAGAGAGCTCTTCAAAGATGACCGGTTCAACAGCTTGCTGCAGGGTGATGCGAAACAAGCATGGAATGCTTTTTGCCTAGTGTCTACAAACTTTCTTGGGAATGTTAGGGCAGAAAACTACAAGGAACTTGTAGAAGACATGCTGAGGCAGTATCAGAAACTTGGCTGCAATATGTCTCTAAAGATCCACTTCCTTCATTCCCATCTGGATTTCTTCCCTGAAAACTGTGGTATGGTTAGTGATGAACATGGCGAACGTTTTTATCAAGATATCGCATCAATGGAACAAAGATGTCAGGGAAAATGGTCCACTACAATGCTGGCTGACTACTGCTGGACACTCCCCAGAGATGCTCCTGAACAGCTGTACAAGAGACAAGTGAAGAAATCTAAGAAGTAGTCTCTGACTTGGTTTTTTACAGGTATTAACCGTAGGCCTATTACTATTGGCACACATTCGTGATGTAAGCATCGATTTATTGCAGATTACAAAATTAGAATTTGACTGTCATGTTTGTGTTGAGCACATACAAATTGATAGGAAATGACTAATTTTATTTCAGTAACATGACTTTTGTAAAAATTTGTTGACCAGTGTTATCAGTGACATCAGCCGAGGCTAGAAATAAGTGCTGAGGAAAAACCAGCTAAGGGGAACATGTAGCTTTTTAAAATTGGGTTCTGCAAATTAATAATGGTCTTCTCTATTTAATCAAATGTTCTCCCTCCTGCCTTCTGCTGCTGTTTAGATCTCTGAGGATGCTGTCGAACCATGGGGTGCTGCTGGCTGGAGCTGCAGACAAGATTTACTCTGAAACTCATTTTGCAGGTGATGGGGCAGAGGCCTGAATGGCAGAGTGGCTTGCCCGTGGGCATGGGGAGGCTGTGAGGGTAGAGGGAAGGACACAGAACAAAAGGCCTTGTGGGATTTAGTGAGGACGCTGGTTTTTCACTCAGAGAAATGGTAGCCAGGGACGGGTTTTGAGAATTGGAGTGATGTGACCTGACTTGAATTTTAGAAAATGTCCTGGGCTATTGCACCCAGAATAGAGCTTAGGGTGGCAAGAAGGGAAACAGGGAGATGGACCGGGAGGCCACACTGGTGATCTAGGCAAGAGGTGATGGGTCTGGACCAGGGAGGTGAGTGAACGTGGGAGAAGGGTTGTATGTGAGAATCTAGACAGATGGGACAGTTGAACCAATCTCTCTCCAAATGGGTTGGATACAGCTTATGAAAGGCAAGTGTCAAGAATGATCCAAGATTTGTGCCCTGAACATGTGAAGGACAGATTTGCCATCAACTAAGATGTGGAAAACTGGGATTTGGCGGGAAGATCAAGAGCTTACCTTCAAACAAGTTAAATTGAGAAGCCAGCGTGTTTGCAGGTCTTGTGTGCCCTCGGGCCCTTCTGAGGCTTTGAGGCGCTGCACTGCAGTCCTGCCCATGTAGCAGAGGTGAGCCCCCTCACTCCTTCACAACATGGACCCTGATGTCTTTCTTCCCTCTTCCCATTTATTCCTGGTATTTAGATTTCTTTGATGTTGGTCCCTCTTTCTTGAATGTCATTTCAACTCATTTCTTCCTATCTGAATTCATTTTATTATATTATTATTATATTCATTTATTATACTATTATTATATTCATTTACTATAATTCAAACCATCTGTTTTCATTTATTCATTCAACAAACATTTGCCTTGAGCAGACACAGTACCCACTGAAGTTGGTTCTTTCTCCCTATCGTCACTCTCTCTGCTAACCTGACAGATTAGAGGCCTGGCTGCCTGGGGCCCTTCTCTGGCCTCTAGTCCTATGTAGGCCTGATTATCATTTGACAATTGGGGTGAATACCCTGCTCCCTCATGACGATGCAAGCTATCTGTACTGAGCACTTGGAACATGTTCAGTGACTCCTGGTGGGATTGAATTTCCAGCTCTGGGGCCTCCCTGGTGGCACAGCAGTTCAGCGCTGTGCTGTGGAGCTGTCGGCAGCACCGAGGAGAGTTCGCTGCCGGCCAGGGAGAATCCCACATGGTGAGGCAGACCTCTCCTGCCTCGCCCACTGCTCCCCTCAGCAGTGTATTTCTGATCTGCCTGTTCTGCTCCCCGCTCTGTCTCTGGTGAACCCTCTCATTGCCTCATGCCTCTGGCCTGTACCCCAGTTTGTATGCATGAATAAATAAATCTTTAAAAAAAAAATGAATTCCCAGCTCTGGTTCATTTGTGTAGCCTACAGAGTCACACTCTCTGGCTGCAACTCAGGCTACCCCCCCCCACCCCCGTCCCCCTTCCACTTTCAGAATGGTACAGGGACAGGAAGTAGGCGGGAGGGGCAAGAAGAGGACAGGATGGTCTAAGTAGTGGGTGTTGGACTCTTGGCCTTGCTCTAACGGGCTTCGGGCCTTGGGCTCTTCTGCTCCAGCACAGGCTTTCCCTCCTGAGCCCCTTTAATGGTCACTTCCCCCAGAGGGAGGCTGCACGGTGTCATGTCAGCAGCGTGAGCTTTATTCTCCAGCTGGCTTGGGCTTGAAGTCTGGCTCCACTGCCTGCTACCCGGCAATATTAAGCAAGTCACTTAACTTCTATCAAATTCAACTTACCGCTAACATGACATAATCTTCAGGTTTTAGTGAGAATGAATCTATCAATCAATCATCCATCCATCCATCACAGATCTAGATGCAGATGTGGACGGCACAGTCCAGACTGATAAAACCTGCCCAGGAAATGCCATCTTCCCTGAAAGGACCCACCAAAACCTTCACAGCTGGAGCATACTAATTCTGGTATGGTCAGTTCCTTGCCTACACGCTTCGGCAGTTCCAGAGGTCAAATTCCTGAGGACTCTCAGAAGTGAGTTTAGTTTGAGTGACCTGCCCCACAGGGGTGGAGAATCAGTGTGTCCCCTGGAGAACTGGGGATGAGAGTTCCCATGAGGAGTCACACAGAGCTATACGGGCCTTTCTTACCAAACTCGTTTGTCCTCTTCTCCAGGGTCCTGACAAATTCTCTCACTTCTAATTCCCTATATCTTGAGCTCAATAATCTTAGGTGACTGAGTAATGAAAGGACTTTAGCCTCTCCTAGTGCTCTAAGAGAGTGAATGTGATGAGGCAGAAATCGCCTTGTTTCTAGAAAGATCAGCTACCCACTCCTGAGGAGTTAGTCACGAGGTTCAGTCCACACCTGCCAAATCAAGTGGAGAGCTCAGTCCTCTGTAGCCAAGAAATGAATAGCTGAGAATAAGGAAGGGATTGTGGACTTAACTTCCTTCAATGCTCTTGCAAAGATGTGGTTCCATTTAATCCTTAAGCCTCTGGGGGTGTCTAATCCCCAGGTCATAGATAAGGACACTGCACAGAGCAATTGTGGAATCCATCTCAACATCCAGGTTTTCTCTCTGGCCTTGACCCTGCCTCAGATACAGGTCTCGGTGCCCCCCTTCCTGGACATGACAATCATCTCACTGACTGAATATTACATTTTACTTCCTCCTTGAATTTTTCAAAGGGTGGTTACAGTTATGCTTTGTAAAGTTCTAATTTTCCTCCTATTTATGAACAATGTATTTGGGCACAGAAGAATATATCCAAAGGTTATGACTTCCTTTGCTTGAATTATCCAATACGCCATTGCCCGATCTGGATAAATGCTTTCCCTAAATTAACAGGAGTGCATCAGAACCTCCTACTTCTACCTGTTCTTTCATGTATGTTGTTTGTTTGTTTGTTTGTTGGTACAAGGGTGAAAAGTATTGCAGTTTTACAGACCTGCCAACAGATAAATATTTAATAGAAAAGAGCACTGGGCTAAAAGTGAGTGCAAAGTTCTGCCTGGCCAACAGCCTTCACCTCTGTCCTGCAATATCCCCTTTAAACATCCCAAATCTGTGACTCAATCTCAGTCTGGCCTGTGGGACCAATACTGTCTATAGCCTAGTGGATTTAACCCAACTCTGACACACTGATCTGGACTTGGCCTTGTATTCTCTTGCTTTACTCCCCAAAATGAACCCCATCTTTGATGTGATCACTGGGTTCCTGCCCCATTTCTTAAATCTACTTTTGTCACTCACCAGCCACTTCAGTCCCTGTGGAGCTCAGCTTATGACTTCCTAGCGCCAGACATTCTCCCAGGGGCTGCAGACCTGTTCCTGAAAATGGGCATGGAGTTCAAGACCTGACCTCTGCCACCACAACACCAAGCACCGCCTGCCTGAACGATCTCTAGCATCACCCGCTCCCAGCCCGTCCTCGGATTCCAACGGTACATCAGTAGAGTTGGGTAAGTTATACCAATTCTTTCTGCCCAGACTTCAGAGGCCTGGTTCCCAGACTACCTGAAACCAGGTGGTCGTGGCAGCCCTTGGCTGTTTCTATTTCTCTTGCAAGAACCACAGGGTGGGCTTCCAAGAGTAAAACTAAGGGACAAATAAGCATAGCTATTTTAAATGAGGAAAAAACAGATTTTTCACAAGTCGACAAGTTGCTTTTCAGGGTATAGGCCCAGAGGAGCATTCACTGTCTTCAAAGTGATCTTTTACTGCCTGGAAGGAAAAACATCCCTGGGAGACAGAACTAGGGTGCTTGGCTCATGGTTAAACGGGCAACACTGGGGTGTGAGCGCTGCTCGGTTTTGCTGCAAAATCAGGTTGCACCTGATTCAGCAGAAAGCGGCCCCTCACACTCTACGGACCTGCACTTTTCACACTTTCCTTGCCCCCCTAAATAATGCCCAGAGCCCCACCCACAGGTAGACTGACGTGAGCCTGGCCTCCAGCCTCTTGCTGGGCCACCTTGCCTTAAACTCAATTTTCTCAAGAGATGGCGGCGTGGTGGTTGGTTTCTGCGCCACCAGGCAGGGGGCCACTCCAACCACACGTCTGGTCTCAGCGAGGGTCTGTCCATGTCTTCACAGGCGCCACCCCACAGGAGGGCCCCACTCATCCCAGGTCCTGCTTCCCGTGGCCCGTCCACCTGACGGCCAGCCGGTCCTGTGAGCGGCACCCACGCCAGCTGTCTGCGGAGGAAGGAGCCCGGTCTTGGTCTTTCTAAGTGCAAGAGGAGCCCCGGCAGTTGCGTGCGTTTCCTGAGGTGCCCTCCTCAAGCTCTGGGTGAGTATTTAGGGGGTGGGGTAAGGGGCAGGGTGTCAAGAGCTCCACTAACTCATATGCAATTGCAGGATCCGTGAACTCCATACTTCCGAGTGAAATTACCCAATAAGACAGAAGGAAGCCCTGTTCTTAATGCACAAACTCGCACATTGGTAATGATTAATTTCATGTGTCAAGTTGACTGGGCTTAGGGAGGCGCAGAGAGCTAATAAACCAGTGTGTGTCTATGCGTGTGTCTCCAGAGGAGATCAGCATTGGAGTAAGCAGACTAAGTAGAGAATGTCACCCTTGCCAACGTGGGGGAGAAGCTACCCCCTCCCCAAAATAGAGTAAAAAGGTAGAGGAAGGGCAAGTTTGCTTTCTGGCTGAGCTGCGATGTGCGTCTTCTCCTGTCCTCACACACAGGTACTCCTGGTCCTTGGGCCTTAGACCTCACACTGGAAACATATCATTTGCCCCTAATTTTAAGGGCTGACTTTGGACTGAATTTTGCCACTGGCTGTTCTGGCTCTCAAGTCTGACCCTGCAAAAGGCAGCTGTGGGGCTTCTCAGCCTCCGCGATCACGTGAGCCAAATCCTGCTATAAACCTCCCTCTCTCTCTCCCTCTCTCTCTCTCTCTCTCTCTCTCTTTCTCTCTCTCTCACACACACACACCACACTCACAATGAATAGGCAGGTATATGCTGGTTTTCTCTGGAGAACACACTAATTATGCCCTTGCCTAAGCACAAAGCTGGTGTGTTGAAAACAAAACAAAGCAGCTTGAGTGCCCTAGGCTGCCAGCCAAGACCGTCCCCAGGGAGCTGTGGCCCAAAAGAAGGGTGCGGCTCTGTGGAATGGGTGCTCATTACCCTGCCCTGAGCCAGCTCTTTCCTGAAACTCATTGCACGGCTCACCAGGCAGCTGCAATCAAGTGAGCACGAGACACAACTTACTGCTCTCCTTCCCCGGAGCAAACCCGCCATGCGTAAGCATCGCCCACAGAGACTAGCTCGTGTTAATAACACTGGACGCAACTTGGAAGCAGGGGTCTCAGCCAGAAGACAGGGTGCTGCCTGGGGGGTTGGGCCTGGGATGAGGAAAAGGGGTGCCGTAGCCTTCCATTCAGGCCCCACCCCAAGGCTGTGTGCCTGTAGGAGCGTCAAGGCTTTTTCAACCATCTAACTGACAAGACTGTTACAGGGCACCCCCAATATAAATGGGGTACCTGTCTGGGTTCTCACCCATGTGCTTAAAAAGGGACTTAAAAGACTCAACTGCAGACACACACAATAAAATTAATGAAAGGGTTTATTTACAAAAAGGGAAAGGGAAAAGATAAAGAATAAATTGGTGAATGCGTCCTGCCAGTTCTGCTGAGCTGGAATCTTATGGCCCACTCAGAAAAAACTGGCAATTCACAACCACGAGCAATCCCCCCACCAAGCTCACAGGTCTGGTATTTAAATCCCCAAAACCATTTCTTAACTCCACCCTCAGTCCTCAGCATCCTTCCTTCGCTGATGATGGCATTCTGGGATTCGTAGTCCTAGGTGTCTTGGATCTCTCTGGCTTGAGGTAGGGGTGGGGTCCTGGGACACTCCCCTTTCCTGAGGACCACCCTTTTACCAGACCCCTCCTCCTCCTGTGTTACACGCACACCCTGTTTCCCGACCAATGAGGGCACGTCTCCTACCAGCTGTTTCATTTAGCAAAGCTCTATTCTTGGCACATTTTGGGGCAAGGAGAAGAGATCTTCACAAATGCCCCTAAATTACCTATTCTAGGCATTTCCAAGGAAAATTTTGAATTGATTTCATTTCTTATACCTAGATAATTTTATAGATTTTTGTTTATAAGCCAGAAGAGGACATAATGCCTTCTATCTGTAAAAACGAATTAAGTAGGTCTGCTTATAAATAGGTATTTCGGTTGCTTTGATCAGCTATCATATTTGGTATTTTTCTCTGAATCCAAAAATCTGAGCTTAGTTTTCAAAACTTAGCAACAAAGTCCCGCACACCTGTGGGGAGTATGTGCAGGGCTGGAGGCGCTGGCTGCGGGGTGCAGAGGCTTCCTTCCTGCTTGTACGCTCATGTTAGGTCCCTGCAGCTACCTGACCCTAGGTGACAGGCATCAGAAAGAAAACACACCCAGAGTTCACAAGAGTCTTGGAAGGGAGTTTGGACACGTGCATGGGAGGCCCAGGGAGGTGAAAGGGCTCATTCCAGGTGCCTGGATTAGTGAAGGTTGGAAACAGCATGGTCCCCTGATTTCACCTCTGCTCTCGCGGGAACCGTAGCTATGAGAGCTCTGCTCCGATGGCGGGTGCCCCTCTCTCCTCGCCATCTCTAGAGACACATTTCCATACACTGAACATCAGCGCACACTAGAGAGCCTTGACTTGAACACCAGCCAGTCCTCAACAAGACTGTTGCCTTAACTAAGTGAATCTCCAGGGAAATGGGGGTGAGACCAGTCATAGGGAACTCAGGAGGGATATAAGGGGACAGGTTTAATCCTCTGTGTCCCAGAACCTGTCTCTCTATAGAGGAAGGAGTTAGACCTAGCACTTCAGAGTGAGGCACATGTTAGCAGTCCATTCAGAAGCCAGGATGGTCCCCTTTAGCGATCAGCCTGACAGTTTCCTACCAACCATGACCGGCTGAGTGACATTAGCAGGACAACAAATGTCTCTGGTCTGTGAAATGGGGACAGTGAAGAAGCTCACTTTGGAGGGTCATCTTGGGGTGCCTTGAAACAGTTCTCTTTGTAAACAGTGAACTTCTACAGTAATGTCACTATTATTATTAAGTATTGGAGTACGGAATGTAAATATAACTGACGGTTTCTGTTTCCGTTCAGAGACACAATCTGGGAGGAGTATACACTATATTCACATGAAATGCCTTAAAGACAACTGTATTCTTGAAGTGCATCATTCAAAAGTTACCTATTCAAGTCTAATTTTCCTATAGTTAGAATCTCAAAATATATGAAGGAACAAAGTCTCGGTACACAGATCAACAATGATAGTGGCGTATTTTTGCTTTAACAATGCTTTAAAAAAAAGTCTCAGCACTGTCCAATTCATTTGCAGTCTTTCTCTGAAATGAGAAGGTGCCATGCCTTTACTTACTGCATCTAATTTCATTTCATAGTCATTTTCAGCCACATTTAAAGCCACTGCTTTATAAAAGTTTGGACGGTACTCGGTCATAGGATAGAAAAGATGTTAAATGATTAAAACAGTGCAAGTTAAAAAAACAGCATGAGAGTCTCCAGAATCACCCCCATTAACCTCTCCCTGCAATTCCCAGGAATTGCACTGGCCAGGGCCTGCGGGGAGTGTCTACCACTAGGATAGCCAGTGGATTAAATACAGTCTACATTTCACCAGGTCATATGTCTGTAAAACATCTGGATAGCTTCTTTAGAAAAGTATTTAGACTTTTTACCCATTTTTTTGATTGGGCTGTCTGCTTTTATGTTGTTGGGTAATACAAGAACTTTGAATATTTTGGAAAATATAAACAAAAAGCAGAGATCTCATTTCAACCCTGTAAAAATGGCCCATATCAAAAAGAATGGAGTCAATAAATGTTGGTGAGAATGTAGTGAAAAAGGAACTTTCATCCACTGTTTGTGGGAATGCAAGTTGGTGCAGCATTTTTGGAAAATGGTAAGGAGATTTCTTAAGAAAATAAAAATGGAAACTCCAATGAGCGAGCAATACCTCTACTAGCTATTTTTCCTAAAAATATGAAAACTCTAATATGAAAAGATTTATGTATGCCTTGTATCAACACATAGCAGCACTGTCCACAATTGCCAAGTCATGGAACCAACCTAAATTTCCTTCAACAGATGAATGAAATCCTCCATGGAATATGATATAGCTGCTAACAAAGTTGAAATACTGGCTTTTGGGACAAGATAGATGGACTTTGAGGTGATTATGTTAAGTGACATAAGTCAGAAAGTGAAAGATATGTCTTGGATGGATTCACTCATCTGTGGAGTATAAATAACCAAAAACAGACACAGGCAAAGTATAGCAAGGATAAATCTTGGGCTCACTAAAAGAATTTCACAGTTTCTAGAGGGAACAGGACGGGGGTGGGGAGCGGAGAGGATAAGGGGTGGGATAGGAGCCAGAGGAGGATCAGTATGGGTGTTTTGGTAGAGGCTGAGTGGAACATGTGCACATACAGCAGAGCAAAAATGTAACCCAAAATTAATATTTAAAAAATTTACTAGCTCAGTACTCTCACTTTTAATACCATTCTGGACAAATCAGACAGATTTGGAGGAATCTGCACTATTTCAAATGTTGCCCAATCAGTGATAGTCTATTAACTATTTTACATATATTCATTTAAATTTTGCATTATTCAAATATACATGAAATGTAAATGCATTGTTCCAAAGACAGTAACTTAACAGAGCAAACAGCACTCAGATGGCCTCCAGGGCCTTCAAACAGAGTTGGGAACAACCGACAGGGGTGGTGGGGGCTGATTAATTGGGGAATACTTTCTGAAGGATGAACATTTCAAATACATTGAATAAAAATACATCTTGATGATGTCTGAATAGAAATAAATTTGGAATGTGTTGAATAGAAGACAAGTTCTAATTACTATAATATGCCAATTCTTTGGTACCACGGGAAACTGCACAATTTGGGAATCAATAGTTCTTCTGATTGCTGCACTTTTGAAAGGACCTTGGATGCTTCCTACTTTGCAAAGCACTGCCATCATCCTTTGGGCTTCATTCTGTGGCTCAGTAAACACCCAAGGACTGGGAATAAAGTACCTCCAAAGGACAAGGAATCCTGCCTGAATTTCCTAGGGGTCGTGGAATTTAAACTTACTTTGTCAAGCACAAGGCATGGATCATATAATATTTCTCAGTAAGTAAATATGACCATTAATATCTGCCTGA
The DNA here is from genome assembly GCA_004024925.1 of Scalopus aquaticus. Classification (NCBI taxonomy): domain Eukaryota; kingdom Metazoa; phylum Chordata; class Mammalia; order Eulipotyphla; family Talpidae; genus Scalopus; species Scalopus aquaticus. The sequence goes on from PVIJ01004438.1 coordinate 115,549, forward strand.
AAGAAGCTTCAGTGAAAGTTCTAGCTTTGGTTGCCAAAGGATACATTAAATCGTGTTGGTGTTTGAATAATGGGATAGATATGGTTGCTTAGGGGAGCACAGAGCATATTTCTTATCTTCAATTGGCAATCAGAATCCTGACTTTAAAAAGCTACAAAATTCCTTCTCTGCCTGAATTAGCACATCGACAAATATTTATTAAGCTCCTGGGATGGAAACTTTGACATCCCTATATAAAAAACTCTTGACAAATTTTCTAATATCCTGTCAATGGAAATATTTCCTCTACCAAGTCATCTGAACAAGTGTTTATTTTTCCATTTCATCTCTGGGCTAGCTAAAGGTAATTTTTGTCTCTGTTCTTTTTAATTTCCCCCCAAGAGATGGGTTAGTCGATCTTATGTCCCTTTTCAATTATAAATTCTACAACTTTCAATCAGAAAAGTAAATGTTTCCATGTTATAAAGAGGTACACACATTGCTTAAGAGGACCTAATCCAGTGGTTCCCAAATCTGGCCCAACAGCAAAATCAGATGGGGATACATAGGCATATACATAGATGAAGTGATTGGTGGTCAACTGGTCACTAGTTCATAGAATTGCATTTGGGGACCCCTCACTTCATCTTATAGACAAAGAAACTGAAAGTATGGGCCACGAGGCTGTGTGACTCCTCTCAACTTACGTTCCTGGTTCAGTTCTACTTAAGTTTCCATGATGTTCAATAGCCTCCAGGATTAAAGATACAAACATCTCTCAGTGAAATTTTAAATGGATTTTTGGACGGATCTAATTTTTTTCTTTTCCCTAGATCACCACTCTTTATCAGTATGTGGGTCTTAAAATCAAATAGCAACAACCTTTACTAAAAGTAACAAATAGCATATAATCCTATACTCAGGGCTACTGGAACAAATCACAAGGACTCAGTTTTATTCCATTAGGAGCTAACCAAATAGGTTACTCAACATTTAATGAAGGCTCCTGACTTTGGTGTGTGCATAGCTAGGTTCTCTGGAGACAGATGTGGAAAAAAGAAGTATTTCAAAGAAACTTGAAATTTAATTGCAAAGAGGGAACCCAAACAGACAAAGGTAACAAAATCAATTTGTGTGGTAAGTTCTCTGGGGCATATAGTTGGGGCAGGTTAACTTCTGTAACACACAGACTCCCAAATGTTTAATAGAAATTTCTGGTAGATGGGCAACTTTCCTCCAGATGGTGATTCTGGCTCCCAGCCTCTTTTCCATCAATTGATTCTTCCATCTTCAACATTCGGTTTCCATGATAGTATTCTAAAATGATTAGAACCATATTTGAAGGGATATGTGTACTCCTCTATTCATTGCAGCACTATTTGCAATAGCCAAGTTAGGGATAAAACCTAAATGCTCAAGGAGGCATGAGTGGAATAAAGGAGATGCGGCCTAGATATAAAATATGGAATATTACACGCCCCCAAAACATGGCAGCGAACAGACACTAGGATCAGGCTCTCCCACAAAAAATCGATTTATGGAGAAAAATATCACTAACTTTGACAGCTGTCTCGAAGAGAACCGGATACCCTACGCAATACAATCAACCCCGGGGGTGCTTTGGACTTAAAAATAAACTGAAGAGTCGGAGTAAAGAGAAGAGAGGGGACATCTAATTCCACACAAAGGAGGAGCAGAGAGGAGAGATGGGCGGACCAGCTTCCCCTGAGAGCCACTGAATACAAGGTTAGAAACTGCGGTGAGGTTGGAGGGCTCCGGACAGCCAACTGGGAGCGCAACCCCCACTCCCCCACCCCACGACCCCCCTCTCTTCCCTGTGTGGCAGCCCTGAGAAGCAGGAAAGCGGGAGGGTCACTGTGTGCCATCCCCCACCTGGGGCTAGGTAACATCTCAAAGGGGAGAAAGTCCAAGCAAGAAACATCTCCCACTGGTTGCTAGGTGATAGATTAGCCAGAAAAACCGGTTGGGCTGGAAAACCTCCTGCAGAGACTAGCTTAAAGCCCTCATTCTGGGCTTTAGAATGCAAATGGATGGGAGGGGAAGGATGGAATTTAAGGACTATTGACTGACAATCCCCAAAACCCCTCCCATACCTGTTGCTGAAAATATCTCCTGCTGAAACTATCTCTGACCACGCCCTCCCCTGCAAAGTTTCAGCATCTTGGCACCCGGAGGGCAGCAAAAAACAAACAAACAAACAAAAAAAAGAGACCACAGCAGGTGGTGAACACGGCCTAGCACTCACCACCACCCCCCAACTTCTAGGCGGCTGCACACTAGCACCCTAGAAACTAGGTGAGGTGAAACGCTGATCAACAACCACCCACAACCTCCAACCCTGCACCCCTTCGTGGAGTAGCAGGCCCCAAGCAGCAGAAAACAAACGAAGAACAGGAGCTCCCAACACCCCCCCAGCAGACATAACCCCAGGGGCAGGAATAGCCCCAGGCAAACATCGGAGGAAAGGGGAAGAGAGGGGAGAAAGAAAAGAAAGACTCCCAGCAAGGACTAATGACAGCAGCAACAACAAGACAACAACATATGTCACTGGAAAGGAGGGGCTGAACACCAGCAGGGGACCCAACCAGAAACCCCAGAACCTAAGAGCAAAAGGACTACAGAACTCCAAATTCGCATCTCCCCAATACTTTATTTTCTTTATTATTTTTTTTATTTTTACTATATTATTATTATTATCCCTCTTATTTTCTTTATTTTTTTATTTTTTACTATTTTATTATTATTATCCCCCCCCTTTTTTTTAACTTTTAACCTACCTTTTTCTCTTGGTCCTTCATCCCTACTTTTCTTCATCTCCACTCCCCTTTTCTTTCCTCTCCCTGTTTTTTCTTTTTTTTCCTCTTTTCCCCTTCCTCTCTTTTCTCTTTTCTTTCTTTTTTGCTACAAACCACCCCTTCATCTTCCCTAATTAAACTCGGAACTGGAAACACACTGGAGACACACCACGAGAAACACAAAAATTCAACAAAGAAAAAAATAAGAAAATCCAGAAGATATCTAATCACAGCCAAGGCAACTCAGACACTAGGGAACCACAAACACTCCTGAGCAAGTAAAACCAGGAGTCATGCCCGCCAGCACCAGTGGAAAACTACGAACAGAGCAAAGCAGAAAACCAACAATGGGAAAGAAAAAAATCACAAATGACCCTCAAAACAATACACCACATAAAGAAAATTCCTCTCCAGAACCCATTAATATGGACATAGAAGATTACATCCACCTAACAGATAAAGACTTCAAAATAGCCATCACAAAAAAATTGATAGAATTAAATGAAAAGAACAAAGAACTGAGGGATATAAACAAAGCACTGAGGAACGAGAATGAATCCATAAAGAAGAAATTGAAGGAACTGGAAGATTTAAAAGAACTGAAGAATGAGAACGAATCCATAAAGAAGAAATTGAAGGAAATGGAAGATTTAAAAACATTAGTAGAGGAGCTAAAGAAATCCAGGGAAAGCCAGAAAAGTGAATTAAAAGATATGCAGGGAAGAATAAGCACTCTGGAAGATAATGATACTAACAGAATCAAGGCAGAAAAGGAAAGAGAAAAACAAAGGAAAAGAATGAGGAAAAGCTTCGAGAACTATCTGACACCATGAAAAAAGGAAACATCAGAATCATAGGAATCCCAGAAGGAGAAGAGAGAGACAAAGGAACAGAGAAACTTCTCAAGGAGATAATTGAAGAGAACTTCCCAAACATGAAAAAGGAAACAAAAATTGACATATAGGAAGCCAGACGATCTCCATATTATTA